>PVJS01063945.1:0-10360 GCA_004027185.1 Glis glis | reverse complement strand
GGGAAGGGTAAGAAAGTAGTGAATCCATGGAATTACTGTCATAAACAATGTGTATATGTGAGATTATACCAACATCATTCTCAGTGCTACATGTGGGGGGGAGGCGGGGGAGGGAAGCGAGGGGAGGGACACCAAGAGCTGTGTGCATGTATGTTAACACCAAACTGATACTCATTGTGAAGTGAGACTACAATGCACCAATAAAAACATAAAAAAAAGAAATTTATGACTAATTTTTCTAAGTCTGTGAAGAATGACATTGGTATTTTGATGGGGATTGCACTGACTCTGTAGATCACTTTTGGTAGAATGGCCATTTTGATATTTATTCTGCCTATCCAAGAGCAAGGGAGATCTTTCTATCTTCTAAGATCTTCTTCATTTTCTTTCTTTAGTGTTTTATAATTTTCATTGTAGAGGTGTTTTACCTTCTTGATTAGGTTTATTTCTAGGTATTGTATTGGTTTAGAGGTTATTGTGAATGGAATTGTTTTCTGGATTTCTTTCTCAGTGGATTCATGGTTGACATATAGAAAAGCTACTTATTTTTTTAGGTTGATTTTGTATCCCACTACTTGCTGAATTCTTTATTCAGTTCTAGTACTCTCTTGGTTGAGTTTTTTGGGTCTTCTAGATATAAGATCATGTAATCTGAAAATAAAGATAATTTTAATTCTTCTTTTCCTATTTGAATTCTTTTGATACCATTCTCTTGTATTATTGCTCTGGCAAGAGTCTTGAGGACTATATTGAAAAGGAGTAGTGATAGTGGGCATCCTTGTCTTGTTCCTGATTTTAAAGGGAATTCCCACAGTTTTTCCCTATTCAATATGATGTTGGCTTTGGGTTTATTGTATATTGCCTCAATGATGTTGAGGTACATTGCCTGTATTTCAATTTTCTGCAGTATTTTAAAAATGTATGGGTGTTGGATTTTGTCAAATGCTTTTGCAGCATCTATTGAGATTATCATGTGATTTTTGTCTTTAGTTCTATTTATGTGGTGAATAACATGTATTTATTTGTAGATGTTGAACCAGCCTTGCTTTCCTGGGATGAAACCAACTTAGTCATGGTGTACGATTTTCTTGATGTGGTTTTGAATACACATGGCTATTATTTTGTTTAGAATTTTTGCATTTATGTTCATCAGTGACACCAATATGGTATGTAATGTTCATTTCTTGAGGTATCTTTATTTGGTTTTCATATTAATGTGATACTGGTCTTATAGAAGTTGTTTGGGAGAATTCCATCTTTTTCTATTTCACAGAATATCTTGTGAAGTATTGGGTTTAATTCTTCTGTAAAAGTTTTGTAGAATTCAGCTGGAAATCCATCTGGACCTGGGCTTTTCTTTGATGGCAGGCTTTTTATTGCTGTTTCTCTCTCTTTGCTTGCTATTGGTCATTTTAGGTTTTCTATATCCTCTTTGTTCGATTTAGGTAGGTTGTATGTGTCTAGAAATCTGCTGATTTCTTCCATGTTTTCCAGTTTATTGGAATATAAATTTTAAAAATAGTTTCTGATGATTCTCTGAATTTCCACACTGCCTGTGGTGATGTCTCCTTTTTCGTTTCTGATCTTAATAATTTGGGTTGATTCTCTCTTTTGGTTATGTTGGCTAAGGGTTTGTCAATATTGTTAATCTTTTCAAAGAGCCAGCTTTTTGCTTTGTTGATCCTTTGCATTTTTTTATTCTCTATTTCATTGATTTCTGTTCTGACTTACTTATCTCTTGCCTTCTCCTGGCTTTGGGATTAGATTGTTCCTGTTTTTCTAGGTCCTTGAGGTGTGTCATTAGGTTGTTTATTTGTTGACTTTATGTTTTCATATATGGGCACTCAGTGCTATAAATTTTCCTCTTAACACTGCCTTCAAAGTATCCTATAGATTTTGGTACCTTGTGCCTCTATTTTAATTTAATTCCAGGAATTTTTTAATTTCCCCCCTTATTTCTTCTCTGATCTAGTCCTCATTCAAGAGTGTATCATTCAGTCCCCATGTATTTATGAAATGTCTTTTGGTATTTCTGTTGACTTCTATTTTCATTCCATTGTGATCTGAGAAGATGCCAAGAATTATATTACATTTTTTTAATTTGCTGGTGCTTGCTTTGTGGCCCAGGATGTGGTCTATTTCACTGCTTTTCTTTCCTTGTCAAGAAACAGTCTTCCCGGTGGTTGAGTTCTGAGTCTCGGAGCGACTGAAACACGCTGTCTCCCTCTATGTTGCTATCTTCCTTTTTTAAAAAAAGAAAATATTTTTTAAAAAAAACTCAGAATCTTAAGGCTGGACATTTAACAAATCACATTTATATGAAATTCTAGGGAATTAGAATTGTAGAGAAAAAAGGAAATTCAGTGATTTACAGGGTTTGATTATAAAAGGAGGGAATTGACAATAAAGGGCCACAAGAAAACTTTTTGGGGTGATGAAAATGGAAATGTGTTTTGTCTTCATTCATCAGAGTTACTGTATGCATTTGGTAAAACTCATCAAGTCATGTACAAAATGATGCAAGTTTTAATGAGAATTTTGATATATGTGAATTTACCTCAACAAGGTAATGGCAAAGATTGGTTTGGGGAATCAAATGTCTAGTTTCTACTTTTTGTAATATTTTATATTAAATTTTAACTTTACAACATATCTTGAATTCCATGTACAGTTGGACATAGAGGTGAAATAAGACAGTAATGTTACCATATTTAGTCATTTAAAATGACTACAGCCATAGGGTTGATAGTCTTGTGGGCTAGGAGCAGGATTTTCAGTCTTGTTTGTTTTCAGTAATTCAATCTTTCACAGTTAAGTTCAGGAACAGGGAAGAAAGTGATTAATAGTTGTTTCTTATCCATCAAAATAACCATCTCAATGCTGGAAAAGTAGCAGCAGAGGTTTAATTAATATTCAGTGTTTTATTACATTTAACAAAAATATGCAAAGTGCAATGGTCTGAAAAGTTCAATGTTTTTGAAAATATTTTATGATGTATTTATGGGTTTATAGAACATAGTGGCATAACTTTCATAGGCAATTTAAAGAACTGTCTGAATTTTCCATGAGAAACTTGAGCCAGAGTCAAATTTCAGAAATATTTACATGACAAAAATTATTTTTTATCATTTTTATTAAATATAATGGGGATGTTTCTAGTAATTTCATTTTATTGTTACATTATTTCCTATCAGTATAAAATTAAAAGCAACACGCCCAGCATGGTGTGCATGCCTGTAATCCTAGTACTTGGAAGGCTGAGACAGGAGGAACACTGGCTCCAGGCCAGCCTCAGCAACTTAGCTAGGCCTTCAGCAACTTAATGAGATCCTATTTCAAAATGAAAAATAAAAAGGGTTAGGGGACTAGCTCAGAGGGAGAATGCCCCTAGGTTCAATAGCTAGTACCACAAGAAAAAAAAAATAGTAACAAAGAAATGGAGTCAGAATGTAGAGTAGGAAGATCATCTGGATAACCCTCCAATTTTAAACTTTCTATCTTAGGCTACATATTGGACCAATAGGAGGTCTACGTTTAAGAATTTTTCTTCTTGATGCTTGACTCAGTTATCAATGTGTTTGTCTTCAGATCCTGAGTGTCTGAAAAGGATTTATATTTGAGGTTACAGAAAAAATAATGTGGAAGGGAACTTTTCACATACTGATGAATGTATCAAGTGATCAGGCATGTTTAGAGCAGGCAGGTGTATCTAATCAGGAGGATGGGAAGGAACAGCTGTATGGTGAAGAAAGGCTCATTGGCCACCAACAAGATAAATGGGGAACAGTTGGTTTTCCACCAGGGCCATACTCCCATAATGTCCTGTCTCTACTTTTCTGAGACATGAATATTCTCCCAGGCTAGAGGGGAAGACACATTTATAGATCATGGAGACAGCTGTTGTTGTTCTTAGAGAGGATAATTCGTCCCCGCTTCTGAAATTGCTCTCATTGGTCACCATGGGAGTGAGCCCAGATGCTTTGTGTTATGAAATTCAATGTCAAACCAATTATGGGTGTACTGATGCATCATAATATCTTAGATGAAGAAATTGCAAATTAGAGCACTTCTTTTTTATAAATTTAAATTCTGACATTTTATTCTGTCATAATTTATGTTGACTCCCAGACAGTAGAAATGTTGTTTGTATAGTTCTTCTACAGATAGATATATAATGCCTAGACAGGGAATGACAATCATGAATGATGTTGATTAAATTAATCTTTTTGTTTCTAGTATAGAGTAGATAGGTGAGATCCGCATGAATGGTTTGGAAACAACTTTGATTCTAGTTGAGTACTACTAGGGTCTGTCTGGCTTTGGTGGGAAAAACAAAGTTGTTTGAGATGTGAAGTCCTGGAGATCTCCTGGCCTTGGTTTCTACCTGGGTGACCTTGGAAATTTATTAGGTGGTCTAGGAAAATTATTTAAAGTCCATCTTTGGCCTTAGTTTTCTTATATGTAAACTGAGGACAAATACACTCAGGACTCTACAGTTTGCACTATTTTCAATTGAGTCATATGAGGTTGCAGGAAAAGTTTCTTGCTGAGCAAGTAATGTCTGAGAGGTAAGTATCAGGGACCTGATTAATTCTAATAATATATATTTTTTGTTGTTGTTCTAGGCCTAATTTAATTGAAGTTGGATTTCTGTCACATGCATCCATAGATCTTGACTAATATAGAGAGAAAGATTGATAACCAAGACAAAGATAAGAAACTTAAAATTAAAAAAAAAAAGACAAAGGAGGCAAGATGGAAACCACCTGGATAACTGGGATTATGTGTTGAAAACCAGCCTGCCTTAGTCAGCTTTGTATTGCTGTGACAGATACCTTAAGAAAACTTACGGGACTAAAGATATATTTTGGCTCATGGTTTCAGAGGTCACAGTCCATGGTTGGCTGACTCTGTTGCTCTGGGCCTGAGGTGAGGCAGAACATCATGGTGGAAGATCAAGGTGGAGGAATGCTGCTCTCCTCATGGCCATCAGGAGAGAGAGAGAGAGAGAGAGAGAGAGAGAGAGAGAGAGAATATCCTGGGGTAAGATATGGTCCCCAGGGAATTGCCTCCAAGGACCCAGTCCCTTCTACTAGGTCCCACTTCCTGTGATTTCTACCATCTCCCCACAATCTATTCAAATTATCAATCCATCAATGGATTATTCCACTGGTGAAGTCAGAGTCCTCATGTTACAATCACTTCTCAAGGGTCCCACCTCTGAACATTGCTGAATTGGGGGTCAGCCTTCAACACATGAGCCTTTTGAGGGCAATCCAGATCCAAATTGTGACACAGCCTTATTTCTTATTTTTGGTTTCTGTATTTATTCATGTGTGTCATGTATGTTCTTTTTTATTTGTTTTGGAAAATTTTATTACTTTTTTCTTTTTTATTGGTGCATTGTAATCATACATCTTGATGGATTTCAGGGTGGTAGAACTATACATGCACACATTGGTCAGTTAGCCCTCCCCCAATTCCCACTCCCATTCCCTCATCCGTTCCTCCTTCTCATGCTCAGCACAGTAGTTGACTTTGAAATATTTGTGTATGTAACTACGGAACCTGCCAAGATGTCCATCAACAGATGAATGGATTACAAAACTATGGGATATGTACACAATGGAATTTTATGCAGCCATCAAGAAGAATAAAATTACATCATTGCAGGGAAGTGGATGGAATTAGAGAACATTATGCTTAGTGAGATTAGTCAGTCACAAAAAGTGAAAAGTCGGATGCTCTCCCTAATATACAGAAGCTAGGGAGAATAGGGCATAGGAAGGACTCCAGACAAAGATGGAGAAAATCTCAGATGAGTAAAGAAGGTGACCTAACTGAGGGAGATGGGAGCAGGGAAAGAGGGAAACCCCTAATGCACAGGATGTGTTATCATATTCTTTGTGTGAATATATGTCTTTGTTTATTTTGGGTAAATATCTGGAAGTGCATAGATCATGTGGCAAATATATGTCTATTTAAGAAAATGCCTGGTTCACTCCAAAGTAATTGTCCCATATTTCAAAAAATATTATTATTGGTGCACCATAATTACACATCACAGTGAGGTTCAAAGTGATACAAACGTACGTGCACAGAACACTTGGTGTGATTCCCTCCAGACTCTACTCCACTTCCCCTTCTTCATCCATGTACATGTTAGTGAGTTTGGTGGTGATACCTTCATAGATGGACATAGTATTGTTTGAACTTTTTTCTTCAAGCCTCATTTTTCTCCAACCCTCCATCCCCAATCTACTTCTACTATTCTACCTTTCTCCTCATTTATCTAATGTCTCTTTTGTTTCCTGTATTTTCTCTTTAACTTCCACATATGAGAAGAAAAACATACTTATTCCATTTTAAACTTTTCATTGGAAATATAGGTAGTGTCTGAGGACATTTATTTGTGTCTTCTAATCCTTTCTTTTTTTTTTTTTTTTTTGCGGTACCGGGGATTGAACGCCGGGGCGTTCTACCTCTATGCTACGCCCCCGATCCTATTTTTTATACTGTATTTTTGAAACCGGGTCTCACGAAGTTGCAGAGGGCCTCACTAAGTAGAGAGAGAGAGAGAGAGAGAGAGAGAGAGACAGGGAGAGAGAGAGAGCTGAGGCTGGCCGCGAACCTGGATCCTCCGGTCTCCGCCTCCCAAAGTACTGGGATTACAAGCGTGCGCCAACACGCCCTGCACTCTTCTAATCCTTTCTAATACTTGACATTCTCATTTTGTTTGATTAGAAATAGTCTAGTGAGTGAATAATGGAATCTCACTATTTTCACTTTACATAGATTTTCATTTTGAAATAAATTAGGGCTCAGGTAGAAATTGCAAAAAATAAAGTCTGGCATGGTAATGTATGGCTGTAATCCTAGTACTTGGGAGGCTGGGACAGGAGGATCACAGGTTCGAGACCAGCCTCAGCAACTTAGTGAGACCCTATTTCAAAATAAAAAATAATTTCATGGAATAACTTGTGAAGTTGTATATATATATGTGAGAATACCAATGTCAATTGCAATATCCTTTATGGGAACGGGGAATAGTGGGGAGGAAACCAGGGGAATGCTTACCAAGTGCTGTGTGCATATATATCGCTATCACTATGAACCACATTATGATGTGAGAGTATAATGCGCCAATAAATGTATAAAAAGAAATTTAAAAAACTAAATAAAAAAATAGGACTGGAGATGTAGCTCAGAGGTAAAATGCCTCTTGGTTCAACCTTCAGTACCAAAAAAATAAAATGCAAAAATAGTATGGAGATTCCCTGTATCCCACACTTACCTTCTTTAAATATAACACATACACAATCATAGACCAATTATTAAATCAAAGAATTGACACTGGTGAAATACTATAATCTGCAGGTCTTATTTGAATCTCACAAGGTTAATATGCACTCTTTTCTTAGGTATGGCATCCTATACAATCTTATCATGAGTAAAAATTCATGCAATCATCACCAAAACCAGAATACGGAACTACTTCATCACCACAAAAATATCTGCATTGTGCTTTTCCTTTTATTCCTTCATATCTTCATGCAATCAGAACCCATTATTAATTATGCCATTTCATGAATGTTATATTCATTAAATCAAATCATGTTACATGTTGAAATTGACCCTTTTCACTCAATACAATGCTCCTTTGTGTCTATCTATCTATCTATCTATCTATCTATCTATCATCTATCTATCTATCTATTATCTATCTATCTATACACACATCACAGTTTGCTTAATCATTAACACATCACAGAACATTTGAGTTGGTTTCCATTTCAGGCTACTATATAAATAAAGACGGTATGAATATTTGTGTACAGATTTTTGTATGCATGCAAATTTTTATTTGTATATGGTAAGAGTTGGCAAGCTATGGCCTGTGGGACACATCTGGCCCTCACCATGTTTTTATAAACCTGTGAGCTGATTTCTGTTTTGGTAAAACCCACAAGTTCTATAAAACCCACACCGACTAGAAACATTATAATCAAATAGAATAATAATGCCAAGAGGTTGAGGAGAAATTAGAGTGCTCATAAATTGCATACATTACTTATTGATGGGAATATAAGATGGAATGACCATTTACAATCAATTTGCCTATTTTTGAATTAAACATGTATGTGATTTACCAATTCTGCTTCTAGAATATTAAATGAAAGCATGTATTCACACAGTGTGAAAATGTATTTCTAAGTTTTTGAATGGTTAATGAAATAAAGAAGAATATGTTACAGAGATGGTATTCGGCTTATAAAACAGAATTTTTTTTTCTGTCTGTCACTTACAGAAAAAGTTTTTCAACTTCTACTCCAGGGTAAACACCCAACAAAAAAGGATTGTTGGGTTATGTAGTTAGCGCATCTTTGACTTCATTGGAAACAACCAGACTGTTTTTGACAGTGGCTATTAAAATTTGCATTCCCATCAGCAGCATATAAGAAATTTAGTTTCTCCATATCCTTATTATCTCTAAGGAAGAACTGCCATTGCAGAAATTCTAATACAGATGTAGCAGCAACTCATTGAGGGCTTAACTGGTATTTCTCTAATACCTAACGATGTTGATCATATTTTCATGTGTTTATTTGATATCCTTTCTGGCAACGTGTCCATTCAAATATTTTTCCAATTTTCTAATTGAATTGTGTTTTCTTATTGTTGAGTTTACTTATACAATTCATTTGTTGATTGATTATGTGATTTATAAAAAAAAAATTCTGCCAGTCTGTGACTTGTTCTTTCACTTACACTATCTGAGGGGAGTGAATCCAGCATATATTTTAATTTGGATGAAGTATAATTTATTGGCATTTTATTTTATGTTTTTGTTTTTGGTGTAATGTCTAAAAACTCTTAATCTAATTGAGGTAATAGAAGTTTTTACCTATTTTCTTCTAAAAATTGTTTCATGTTTTACATTTAAACCTAAAATCCAATTTCAGTTAATTTTTCTATAAGAGGCTTTAATTAATGATATTGTCTTTTGAAAGTAGGATAAGCCTTCTAGCTATATATATATATATATATATATATATATATATACATATATATGATTATGTATATTATATATATAATTGTTTTCCCTTTGCCTTACAAATTTTAGTAAGAGCTCATCACTAAACAAAAATATCTTTTTGTTTAGTTTTGTGTTTAATGATATTGTCTTTTTAGTAAGAGCTTATTACTAAACAAAATATCACTGGAATTTTGACAGGGATTACCATGAATCTGTATTTCTATTTGGAGACAAATGTTATATTAAATTATGAGTGTGCAATCCCTATATGTAGTATTTTGCTCCACTTTTTAATGTCCCTTTAAATTTTTCTAAGCAATGCTTTTTTAATTTTTCATGTATAGGTCCTTTATTTCTTTTGATAAATATAGTATTTTGATTATATTTTAATGAAAAGTTAATTTTTGGAACTTTTTGGTACTAGTATATTAAATAATACTGATTTTTTAATATAATAGTCATGTATCCTATGATGTTAAGTTTGCTCATTAGTTATTGTATGTTTTTGAAAAAGTCCTTAAATTTTTTGCATATATTATTAATTAATTAATTGGTGAAGGAATTTTACTCATTTATTCCAAATACAAGTGTTTTTATTGGTGGATATATTGACTGGCTTTTTTAAAGTCAAGAAAATATAGGAAAACATTGAATAGTAGTGGTGAGAACAGATATCTTTGCCTTGTTATTGATTTTAGGGCTAAAATATCTAGTCATTCATAATTGGGTATGACAGTAGCTATAAGTTTTTCACAAATGCCTTTTACATGGGAGAAGATATTTTCTTCTCTTTCTAATTTGTACGGAGTTTTCAACACCACCCAATATTGAATTCTTTCCTGAATCTGCTGAGATGAATATATAGTTTCTTTCCATTATTTCATAAATATGATACCCAGTAATTATTTTTCTTTTTTTAGTATTTATTTTTTTTAGTATTTTATGATGCAACATATCATAGTGAGATTCAAAGTGATATATTCATATACGCACACAACATCACTTAGTGTGGTTCTGGTGCTATAACAACTTTACATTTCTAGGAGAAATCCCACTTGGTCCTGGTATAGACTTCTATTTACTTTTCTTTTTCTTGCGATATCTTTGGTTTTTGTGTCTGTGCAATAATGGCTTTTAAAATAATTGGAGGCCGGGCGTGGTGGCGCACACTTGTAATCCCAGTACTTTGGGAGGCAGAGACCGGAGGATCTGGGTTCGCGGCCAGCCTCAGCTCTCTCTCTGTCTCTCTCTGTCTCTCTCTCCTTAGTGAGGCCCTCCGCAACTTCGTGAGACCCGGTTTCAAAATAAAGTATAAAAAATAGG
>PVJS01063944.1:0-10362 GCA_004027185.1 Glis glis | reverse complement strand
AGGGCCTCACTAGGTAGAAAGAGAGAGAGAGAGAGAGAGAGAGAGAGAGAGAGAGAGAGCTGAGGCTGGCCACAAACCCGGATCCTCTGGTCTCCGCCTCCCAAAGTACTGGGATTACAAGTGTGCCCCACCACGCCCGGCTCACCATATTAACTTTTAAATATGAAGAGCAAGTAATTGATATAGATCACAATTTGGGGACTTACTACATTTCTCATTTGTATGAAACTAATATCAATTGGTGGTTTAAAAAGTAAAGTCAGGCATGGTGGCACATGCCTTATAATCCCAGTACTTGGGAGGCTAAAATATAAGGCTCTCATGTCATTGTACACTAACTCAGTGAAATCCTGTTTCAAAATAAAAAATTAAAAAAGTCACCTTCTTCACTCATCTAAGGTTTCTCCTCCTTTGACTGGAGTCCCTCCTATGTCCCATTTTCTCCCTAGCTTCCACATATTAGGGAGAACATCTGACTTTTCATTTTTTGTGACTGACTAATCTCACTTAGCATAATGTTCTCCAGGTCCATCCATTTCCCTGCAAATGACATAGTTTTGTTCTTCTTTATGGCTGAGTAAAATTCCATTGTGTACATATCCAATAGTTTTGTAATCCATTCATCTAACTGAGGGAGATGGGAAGGGGGAAGAGGGAAAAACCTCAATAGACATGATGTACATATATAAACTTATCAAAGTCAATTACAGTGCTGAGCAGGGGAAGGAAGGGAGAGGAAGAAATAGAGTGGGAACTGGGGGAGGGCTCAATGAGTGCTGTGTGCATGCATGCCTCTATCACCCTGAACTTCATCAAGATGTATGATTACAATGAACCAATAAAAAATACAATAAAAAACTGAGCTAGAAAAAAAAAGGCTGGGGTGTAACTTAGTAGTAGAACACCCTGAGTTCAATTCCCAATACCACAAAAAAGTGAGCTACACTGTGAATCTTATTTTCTTTAGTAGAATATATTTCTACATATTAAATTCCAATGTCAAGATCCAAATCATCTGAAGAAAGAGTCCACTATCTGTTTCTTAGATCTAGACTAATTTTGGTGAATTACCTTTAATGTGGACCATTAAAATCACTCTCCTCTTTGAAAAGCCTGTTTGTCCCAAAGAAGAGCTTACTCTAAGTATTTTTTGTCAACAATGCAAAAGTATTTATCACCTAAACCATATTTTATACAGCAAAATATGATCTCCTACTTATTGTTACTAGCACTGCTTATGGCAGCAGCAACTGCCAAAAGCAATGTAGTATAGCCTCATTTTATCCATTAGTCATTCCTGAAAAGCTCTGTGTGAAGTAAAACTGTTAAAGTGAAGTCATGCCTTCCTCTTGCCCTTTCAAAGACCTATTTCTGTGTAGGGAAGAAAACCTAAGTATAAAGGAAAACACAATGAATAATTCTAATTCTCACTTTGCATATTCTGCCTTTTTAAGTAATGTGCTTAAATCTCCCACACAACATCTGAAGGAATTAGTCAAATGAACAATCAATCCACATGAAAAATTGTACATATTTAAAAACACAATGTTACAAATGTACTATAAGATTAGTACTCATCTTATTGAGAACATTTTCTGCTTCTAACAACTGTTTGACAAAATTATTATGGAGCAGCCGGGCGTGATGGTGCACGCTTGTAATCCCAGTACTTTGGGAGGCGGAGACCGGAGGATCCGGGTTCGCGGCCAGCCTCAGCTCGCTCTTTCTCTCTCTCTCTCTCTCTCTCTCTCTCTCTCTCTACTTAGTGAGGCCCTCCGCAACTTCGTGAGACCCGGTTTCAAAATAAAGTATAAAAAATAGGGCCGGGGGTGTAGAGCGGAGGTAGAACACCCCTGGGTTCAATCCCCGGTACCGCAAAAAAAAAAAAGAAAAAAATTATTATGGAGCTTGTTTTCATGGACCAATATTACCTAAGCTGTAAGGTTTTGTAGTTAAAAACCCAAGTCATACAATGCAATGTATTTGTGCAGTCATGAAAGTTATATGAAAAGGAATATTTGCAGGATTTGATAATCACTAGTCATGTTAGCTTGGGCTATAAGAAGAAAATATGGTAACACTAGTTTGTCCTGATATTGAATTCTCCGCTCTTAGTAGAAGAAAAGAATGGTCGTTGGATTTGGACACAATTCAAATTAAATATATTAGGTGTGTAAATATCATTTGTAATTTATTTAGTAGATAACATCACAGTATCAGTGCACATATCATATTAGTCAACTGTCAGTTGTAGATTTGCAGAAGCTAATTGAAGCCAGAAGTAGTCTTCGCAGGTCACTTTGAACACTTCTTCAGATTATTTGTAGTTTTGTTTTAGCACCATTTAGCCCAGGGTAGAGATAAGGAAACAGCTTATCTGGTTGCAAATGTGAATACCAAGTGAACTGATGCTTTAATTCGTAGATTTTTAAAAATGAAAATGCAATAGACAATCTTGTGAAAATACAAATAATACACTAATAGTTCGTTGCATCCCGTTTTCTTTTATGTTTTAACTATAAAGCGATTTTCAGCTGTTTGAAATTTTATACTAATCAAGAAACATATTTCATTGAAATTTAATCATAAACTCTACAGAGTCTGAGCTGGGAGGGTATCTCAGTGGTAGAGTGCTTGCCTAGTGTGTGCAAGGCCCTGACTTAGATCTCTAGCACCATGATCAAATAAACAAAACTACACAGTCTATGCCTGTGAATACCAAAAATCATTTGAAGAGACAACTTTAGCCAATGCATTTATTTTTGTCTAAACAATAAAAAATAACTCAGTTTATTTATCCATGAGATTTAACTCCAGCATCATGAATTCCTAAAGAATCAGCCCCATATGGAAAATTCCAACGTCTTCCATCAGATTGAGTAGTATCTGGGCCTCCTTGGACCAGGGCTCCAATAGCCTCTGAGTACCAGGGTGACTGAGGAAACAAATTCACACAGGCGACCCTGTGTGAACAGAGTACCCCAAGATCTTTTCTCAAAGCTACTTCTTTCAAACAAGTTTCTGTTTTTACACCCTTAAGCCTGTGATTGGTGGAGCCTTGCCTATTTCTAAAATGCCCTCAAGACATCATTCCTATATTCTCTGTGCAAAGTCTCTGTGCAAACTTCCCTTTGGTTGGCTGTAATCTCTTCAGCAATCACACCTTCCCTGGCCACAAATATATACAAGCTTTTCTGGGTAAATTGCAAGTTTTTAAAATCTTTCTTCTCTGCCTTCTACTCCCAATTACAACAGGAAACCTGACTAAAATCTGCCAGCAACACCTATGCCACTGCCTGAATACTGATCAGCACTGAAATTTCCTCTACCAGATTAGTCCATTACCCTTAAATTTAGCCTCACAAAAAGTCTCGTGACATGGGCAAAATATAAAGTTCTTTGTCAGAGGGCAACGTGAATGGCTTCTAGTCCAGTTCCCAATAGAGTTCTCATTTCCATCTGAAACCTTATGAGCACAATATTAATTGTCCATATTCCTATTAGAATTCTGGTCTTCCAAGCTCCCAACAGAATTGCTCCATTAAGCTCTGCTTACAGTATTTAAGGCTTCTCCAGCCTGTATCTCCAAACCTTTCCAAACTCCTCCCACAAACCAATTCCAATGCTTTCTGAACAACATCATCAGGAATAATCATAGCAATGACCCCACTTTCTGGTACCAATTTCTGTGTTAGTCACCATTTTTGTTGCTTTGACCCAAACACCTAACAAGAACAACTTAGAAGAAGTAAGATTTATTTTGGCTGACAGTTTCAAAAGTTCAGCCCATGGCCAGCTGACTTCAAAGTAGAAATATCATAGTCGTAGGACATAGCAGAAGAAAGCTGCAGAGCTCATGACAGACAGCAGGGAATCAGAGACAGAGAGCAAGGAACTGGGGACAGATCTAGTCCCCAAGGCCATACTCCTGTGGCCTACTTTCTCCAGCTATGCCCCACCTGCCTACAGTTACCTCCCAGTAAATCTAGTCAAATAAATATGGATTAATCCACTGGTGGGTTCAAACCCTCATGATTCAATTATTTAACCTTTAAACATTGCTGCATTGTCTAAAGTGTTGGGGACACTTCAGACCCAAACCATCACACTGCCATAACAAATTACCAATATTTGGATGGTTAGAAATAGTAAAAATTTATTCTCTCGTGGTTCTGGAGGCAAGAAATTCTAAATCCAGTTGTTGACAGAGACATGCTCTTTTGGAAGCCTCTATGGTGTATTCCTTTCTTGAATTTCCAAGCTTCTGGTGGCTCGAGATGTGTTGGTTTCCTTAGTTGCATAACTTTAACCTCTGCTTCTGTCTTCACATGATCCTTTCCTCTGTGCTTGTTATCCATCTTTATCTTATGAGGACATTTATCATTTGCTTTAGGGGCTATCAAGATAATCTAGAATGATCTCACCTTGAGATCTTTGTTAGTCACTCCTATAAAGATCCTTTTTAAAAATAATTTCACATTCACAGGTTGTGAGGATTTCTTAATACCCACAATCCAAATGTAAAAATATTATTTTGGAGGCGATCATTCAATCCACTACAATATCTGTGTAAGACTGTTTCTCTCACATCTAACAACCATTCCTCTTATTTTTTGTCATGAGAATCTACTACCATTATAAAAACTGAAAATGGCATATATACATTTTAACAGCTATTCTTATAGCCAGTTCATTAACATGTGTCATCTATCTGGTCTATGGTATTTATGTATATACATGATAGAGGATACTGGGAAATATTTTGCTTCTAAATAAAAAATTAGAAATATTATAAGGTACTTTTCTTGCCTCTCCTATCTTTCAGTGCTATTGTGTGAGTAGTTGGCCCTTGGAATATGTACAGCTATTTGCCCATATGATGAGGGCAAAGAAAAAATGCAGAGTTTAATCCAGAATGCTGATATACTTGAGATGGTAACTTAATAAAATATGAGACTGCCTTACTTCTAGATTTCTTGTTATATATGAAAAATAAACCCCAATTTGTTTTTACATCACTTTTACTTGGGTATTATGTTCTAGCAGTTAACGACTTTGTAACTTATGTACCTCAAGAGAGTTTTCTGGGGATTAAATATAAAAATGTAAGTATGTAAAATGTTTAACACAATTATTGTCATTTAAAAATGCTCGATAAATTTTAGCTATTACTCTGAATGAATGAGAGTCGTAAGACTTAAGACTTTTATCTCCAATAGAGGCTGTAACAGGAGAGCATGTGTTATGGTCAGATATAAAGTGCCCCCTGAACCACTTATGTGTTAATGTTCAAGGTTGATATGGTTTGGTCATTGGGGTTGTAATCTCATCATAAATCCATTATCTGGGTGGTAATCTTGGTTTGTATAGTGTAGCTGGAAAATATGGGACCCTGAAGATGAAGCCTTGGGGATTGTGCTTGTGTCTTTGCTTACTCTCTCTCTCTCTCTTTTCCTCTTCCTCCCTCTCCTTCTGACCATCATGATGTGAGGAGCAAAGCCCTTATACTCTGCTCCCTTTCTCTCTGCTTACTGCCACCATTTCCTGAGATTCAGACCCTGGCTTCACATGAATGGAACCCCCAAGATCCTCAAAAAATTGTGAGCAAAGAAATCTTCCTTCCTCTAAGTTACCAGGCCAGGTCTTTGGAATACAGCACTGAGAATGTTGACCAAGACATCACGTTTCTTACTATCTAGTCATTTCTCCAGAATATTTATACTTCCAATTAGTATAACAACTAATTGGAAGGGGGAATATAAATCCTAGCTTTCTTCTCTAATTGTATTGTTATTCTTCTTTTGGGTCTTCAGCTCTATGCCACTTTAGAAAAAGGTAAACCAAAAGAGAGCTTTAAGATTCTTGAGAATATGATCAATGTGAATAAATAGAAAACTTTGTACACTTTAATGGTGTGCAAATCATTCCTGTGTCACTGACTAATGCTTTTATCTCTATTATGTATGACTGATTAGACCCAGAACCAGTTGCTGCCAGAAAGAAACAGCATTTTTAATGATATCTTCCTAACTAGGCAATAAAAAAGTGAGGACTTTAGAAAGGAGTCAGATCAGAATGGGAGAAGGGAGGTAAGTAATTTTAATCCCTAGAATTATTAGTCCTGGTACAGGTTGAACTTTAAGGTATAATAAAACCATAACAAGGGAGTCTGGAGGGAAAGGGATCATTCTAGGGATATCTCTGGATAAGCTAAGGGGTCTTATTTCCAAGAAGGATGGCCAGAAGTGCCCAGAGAATTAGAGCATTTTTGTTTCTGAATCTCCTTTGTTAAATCATGGCTTCAGGAATCTTTGTAATTATACAGAATCCAGTGTCATTTGAAAGGCAGTATCTTTTATTCTGTCATTAATCTAGATTTAAAAAAAAGATCTCATTCACCCTAAAATAATGACAGAATTGCATCCAACCAACTGGGAACACTTGGTGTGGCAAAGAGGGAAAGCTCTAGCTAAGTAGGCATGAGAGTACTAAAAGCTGACACAGTCAATCAGTAGTCCTCAAACTGCAGTGCACATAAAATCACCTATACTGATTATTAAAATGCAGATGATTTCTACACTAAAATTCCTTCACATGTGATTTTAATAGGATTAGAATTGGTCCTAAGAATGTATACTACTGAGAAACACAGTGTTATGAATGGAATTGTTATCCCTCACAATCCATGCTAATTGATTCCCTAACCCTCAATATTAGTGTGTATAGAAATAGGACCTTTAGTAAGGTAATTAAGTTTAATTGAAATCATAACTGTGAGATTGTAATCCAATAAAACAAGTATCCTTCTAAGAATAGGAAGAGACACCAGAGTTGTTGCTCTTCCTTTGTGTACAGAGGAAAGGCCATGTGAGAACACAGTGAGAAGTCAACAACTTGCAAACCAGGGAGAAACGTGCCACTAGAAACCAAGACTTATTACATCTTAATCTTAAAATAGTAATCCGCCCTATGTGTGTTATCTAAGTGACCTGCATGAAAACCACTTGAGGGTATACATTAGTCAGTTAGAACTCTCATGACAAGGTACAACAAATTGTGCAGCTTAAGCAACAAAAATTTATTTTGTCATAGTCTTTCTAAATATAGTTCTGAAATTGTTTATGATTTCACTAACATAATGTGAAGTTAAACCTGAAAGCAGAAGTTATTAAGTCCTCATTTCTAGATAAAGTTGATGTGAAAAGTGCTGAAGATACAACCAGTGATAAAATTTATAATACTTAATTACTATTATATACCAATTATTCAGAACACATGCCTGACCAATCAGAACATATGCCATCTAGTATGCTGTACTTGTGCATATAAACATGGAGTTAACCTTCAGTACTATTGTGAAACATACACAGTATTTGTCCTTCAAGAAATTAAATTTAGTGGGGCATATAGAAAAGGAAATAAATGAGCCAGGCATGGTGGAACATGCCTGTAATCCCAGTACTTGGAAGGCTGAGACAGGAGCATCACAGGTTTGAGACCAGTGCATGGTAATTTAGCCGAGGGTATAGCTCAGTGATATTACACCCAAGTTTGATCCCCACTACCACAAAAAAATGAAATGGATTATAACATACAGAATAATGATTTCTGTCATAGAAGTAAACTCAGGATTCTATGTCTACACATAAGAGAATATCCCATCAAAATCTAAGAGATTAGGTGGGCATGGTGGCACATACCTGCAATCCCAATATTTGGAGGCTGATAAATGAGGACCACTGGCTCAAGGCCAGCCTCTGCAACTTATTGAGATCCTGATTCAAAATAATAAATAAAATATGGTTGGAGGTATAGCTCAGAAGTAGACCACCCCTGGCTTTAATCCCCAGGGTTTTTTTTTTTTACAAAAATACAAAACTAAGGGGTTTGTGGAGAGCATCCTCGGTTAAGAATATCTAAACTGAATGCTGGAGGATCCACAAATAAAATTTAAGTAGCAGCACGTGTGTGAGTATGTTGGACATGGGGATTGAGGATGACCATTCAGGCAAAGGAAGGGAGCCAGATATGCAAAATCCAGCAAGTAAGAGAGACCATGAAACATCTGTGTTGCTGAAAGAAGTTAAATATGACTGAGCTGTAGAGTATAAGTAGATTAGTGGTAAGAGTTAAGGCTGGATTGGTAGGTAGATCATAGTTAAAAGAATGTCATTTTATGTCATGGCGTAGGCCATGTTAACTAGTTTTTCTTTAATTACAAGTTCAATAGGGGATTGCCAAAATTAAATTTTGTTTGGGAAAAATAATTCTGCTGCAATATGGATTAGAATGGATAAGAAGAGGGAAAATTAGAGGTTATTTGATTAGTTAGGAGATTATGACAGTAATCTAAGGCCTTTATATTTGACTTTATACTAGCAGTAGAAGTAGTGATGGAAAAACTGAATAAATTCAGGAGATATTTGAGAAGTGTAAACCATAGGGATTAATTATTGGTATTGAAGGGGGATGTTGAGAGATGAGAAATTAAGGATGAATACTAGTTTTCTGACTAGAGAAATAGGATTAATGATCAGGATCACTGACTAAAAGAAAAAGGTGAGGGTGAAGGTAACAACTTTATTTTGGTATGTATGAATTTTAAGTAACTGTGAAGTATAAGAATTAATAGGTAATCCCAGTACTTGGGAGGCGGAGATCAGAGGATCTGGGTTCGCGGCCAGCCTCAGATACTTAGTGAGGCCCTCCCCAACTTCATGAGAGAAAGTTTCAAAATAAAGTATAAAAAATAGGGCCGGGGGTGTAGCTCAGAGGCAGAACGCCCCTGGGTTCAATCCCCAGCACCGCAAAAAATTAAAAAAATTAATAAGTAAAAGTTAGAAATAAGGGCCTGAATATTGGGAGAAAGTATTATACTGAAGATACAGGTGTGGATATTATAAGTGTATTGGGATATTAGAACCTGTTGAAGTAGCAGCAATCATCATCCTATAATTAAATTTAGAAAAGTAGCTCCTGAAATTAGGGAGTTATGGACACTTTTAATAAAAACAAAGGAACTCTCTCTAGGAACTTTATTGAAACCCATATATAATTCCTTAAATTTGAACATGCTACATATTCCTAGACCTAGCTATAGATTTCCTGATATGGAGAGAAAATAAAAGAAGGCCTAGTACACAACTCTAAAAACCAAAATTTGGTATTTATGACTTCTTTTTTTCACTTTTATATTGAATAAAGTAAAAGGTGTGGCTTTATTGTATTTTCTGATGTCAACATTGGTATTAATAAAGATCTATAGTAATAAAAATTTTAAACCAATGTAAAGTTAGACTAGTTATTGCATAACACAAGTTAGTGAAACCAAATTTATAATATTTCAAGTTTGTGTATATGATTGTAAATTTTTTCCATGATAAATTGGATGTTCTCAATAAACATCAAGAACCGGGCAGAAATATCCAAATTAGACTATATTAGATCTTACAGTTGAACAAAATGTCATTCTGGTTCCCTTCATGTAGCCTGTAATTACTTAACTATAACAATCAAAATCCAAGGAGGCCGGGTGTGGTGGCGCCCGCTTGTAATCCCAGTACTTTGGGAGGCGAAGACCAGAGGATCCCGGTTCGCGGCCAGCCTCAGCTCTCTCTCTCTCTCTCTCTCTCTCTCTCTCCCCCCTGTCTCTCTCTCTCTCTCTCTCTCTCTCTCTACTTAGTGAGGCCCTCCGCTACTTCGTGAGACCCGGTTTCAAAATAAAGTATAAAAAACAGGGCTGGGGGTGTAGCGCAGAGGTAGAATGCCCCTGCGTTCAATCCCCGGTACCGCAAAAAAAAAAAAAAAAAAAATCCAGGGAGAAGAAAAAAGGAAGACCCAGGCTTTTCTCCAGTTGAATTTAAGGCCATAACCCAAACATTCCTGTTGACATTTATAAAAGAATTAAAAACTGTATTTTAGTTTCCATGAGGACTATTTGTTAATCTCTGTCTTTGGCCTGTTCTGTTCCAGTGTATTAGATACTTTCTTTTTTTCATATATTTCCTTCTATCCAATGAAGATCCCAAATACAAGTGTAAGCTTTATGAATTTGGAAAAATCCAGGGAGCATTTAAATTCTTGGCTCAAGAACACTGAAGAAACTAGAAATCTTAGTCAGTACTCATTACCAAATATATTAAGCCAACTTATATGCAGTGGCCTTGATCTTTGAATTAATATGAGAAATGAAAACTAAATATAAGCCGGGCGTGGTGGCGCACGCTTGTAATCCCAGTACTTTGGGAGGCAGAGACCGGAGGATCCCGGTTCGTGGCCAGCCTCAGCTCTCTCTCTCTCTCTCTCTTTCTCCCTGTCTCTCTCTCTCTCTCTCTACCTAGTGAGGCCCTCTGCAACTTCGTG
>PVJS01063943.1:0-10363 GCA_004027185.1 Glis glis | reverse complement strand
GGGAGGGAGGGAGGAAGGAAGGAAGGAAGGAAGGAAGGAAGGAAGGAAGGAAGAAAGGAAGGAAGGAAGGTAGGTCAGTGACCTCCTTCATAATCGTTCTGTGTGAAATTCCTGAAAACCCACTGAGGATGACCTAAGTGTACTCAGTCTTACTGTTCCCGTTTCTTAAACACTTATCCTGTGCTCTGGTAAGAGAAAATAGGGATTAAGAAAACCCATCCCATCTCCACCTGATGAGACAAATGAGAGGAAAACCTTCTCCGCCAGGGAATGGTTCAGGTTCCACGATCATCAGTCAGTGCACCAGGTGACATGGCCATCACTAGCAAGAGTTGGGACAGGTGGCCGCCCAGTCACCTCCAAGGGGAGGGCCAGCCCCCACAGCAGCCCTTCATCCTAGAAATAAATTACAGTGAAAACTTCAGCCCACTCTGTGCCTGAATCTGACTGTGAGCCTGGCTCCGAAATGCAATTGATAAAATATAGAGCAGCAGTCTCTTCTCGCTTAATCTTTCAGAACTGAATAGGTGGCTTCTGGGAACTGATTTATAGATCCCTGGGCAGGTGGCTGCGTCCTCATGGCCAGCTCAGCAGCACACCTAGCACAGAATAGAGGAGCTGCTTGCATCGAGCACATTCCCTGACACCTGCACCCCTAAGGAGAACTGGAGATTGGACAACTCCAGAAAGGATGCTCTAACTTCCCCCTGGAGTTTATAACTGGCCGCTCTGGGTTTATTTCACTCTTCTCTGTTTTATCTGTATAGCTCTGATGATCAATGAGTGACATTTGTATCCTTCTTCTTGGTGGCTTCACAAGCTACAGAGGGAAACAAATTGTCAAAATGAAACCAGAGCTTAAATCTGATCACAAGATTCAACGAAGCATCAATACAGCTTATGGAACATGAAAATTAGACACATCAGACTTTGCCCTTTTCCTCGGAATTGCATGGGCACGGGGTGGTGGAGCAAGAGAAAATGAGTTCTGGATTCAATGACTGAAGCCTGTGGGTTGGCACAGGGTCCTTGGGCTCCGCTAAGTGAAGGGAGTCGGGAGAGCGTCCTCGCAGGGGCTGAGCTGGCTAGGTTTGAAGAAGAGATGACAGTTGGCCAAGAAGGCAGAAGCAAGGTTTAGTTGGCAGGAAGGCCTTCTCTGGATCTGAGAAAGTTGTAAGGAGCCTGTAACTTGTTGTGAAGCACCATTGTGCAGCAGTTGGAGAGAGGATGGCACATAGGGGCTGAGAGGTGACCCAGTGGGGCTGCAGCTCTGGGCCACGGTGCAGTTCTGGGCCTCTGCCATCAGCCATGGAGTGTTATGGGCCAGGGAACAGCACTGGAGTCCCAGGGTGGAGCAGAGAATCGAGCCAAGAAGAATGAGACCTAAGTTATCTAATGGCACCATGGGGCCAAGACCAATTGTGCCCAAGCAGCAGTTTAGCCTTTGTGACAGGGATGGAGAGCAGGTTGTGCTCAGGAACTTCAGGCCCAACCTAGCCCTGCGTCCACAGCCCTACAGCCTCGGGACACACTGAAACTCTCATGCCCAGTTCCTCCACCAGCGAAGTCAGACCCTGGGAGAAGAAGGCCTTCCAGAATCTGGATCAAATGTTGTTTCTGAAGTGTATGGTGCAGTCATAACCCCAGGGCTCTGCAACACCGGCAGAAAGATGAGACACGCTCATGAAAAGTTACACCACTGCAAAAGTCGCCAATGCCAAGTAAGTCACAAAGCAGAAAATGACAGGCTCCGAGTTAATGGAGCCAGTGGTTCCTGCCCTCAGTCAGAATTGCCTGGCTTGGAGGGAGCTGGGAGCTTTCTAAGCTCAACAGGACTAGGGATAGCTTCTGCGGGGATTTGGCATAGTTATATCTATTTGCAACTCCAGGCTCATTTAGCTATGGTTTAAAATTAGATCAATGCCATCGTTTTAGGGCTGGGGCCTCAGAACTCCAAGGATGTACTTGTAAAATGCAATGACGGAAGAGGTTCCAGAAGGTTCTCCACATGTCCATCCTACTTCTCTCCTATTTGACCCCAGAACACGCTCTGCACAGAGCAGAAACTGTGTCTATGCTTCCTCATTAGCTGGGACCTACCCCCTCTTCAGGGTTCTCTCCCTCACCAGGGCTCCTCCTGACTCTGAGGAGTCCAGATCTCCTGGAGACAACTGAACCAGCTGCCGTCTGCGTGGACTGCCCCGATGGGCTGCGGTCAGGACTCCTGACTCTGCTCATGCCATACTCGGGCTGCACAGGACAAAGGAGTTCAGCAGCATCTGGTAGCCCAAAGACTCAGAAACCCAAAAATGAAAAGAGGGGCCTGGACTTGCCTGGAGTTCCCGCGTCAGAAAGCTGGCTTGATCGTGTTCTCCTAGACCCTAGAAACTAGCCTTCCCACAAGCAGTGTGGCCGCCAATCTGGCCAGGCATAGCTGTCCTCACTGGACTTCCTTTGGTTTGTTTCTAAGGTCATTTTTTGCATTCTGGTTTCTCCAGACACCATTTCCCCGGGGGAAAAAGGAAAGCAGGCAGCCCCACATCGACTGCAGCTCAATATTCTCTGAAATGCAATTAAAATGTTGGGGATAGACAATCAATATTTCATAATCTACACACACAAAAAAAATCCCCTTCTTAATGGAGTGGCGTGTGGGTGCCGATCTGATGCTGGGCCTGCGCCTGGGGCTGTGTTTATAAAACGACAAAGCAACCAGCTGCAAAGGGAGTCATTTCTGTCTCCCTGCCAGTCTCCCAACCCGGTTCCCTTACTGGTGCCCCTCCACAAAATACATTAACTGGACAAGTCAGTGTGACATCGTGGAAAGCAAGGCCACAAAGTGGGGGGGGGGGGCAGAGGCCGAGCAGGAGTGATCCCGGCCTGACAGAGCCACAATGGGGTTCTCCTTAACTCTCCCACCAGCACCACATGTACTACTGTGTGTGTGGGGGGGGGTGGCACTGGGGATCAAACCCAGGGGCATTCTACCTCTGAGCTACACTTCCCACACTTTTTATTTCTTATTGCAAAATAGAGTCTCACTAAGTTGCTAAGGGTGTCGTTAAGTTGCTGAAGCAGGCCTCGAATCTGTTATCCTCCTGTCTCAGCCTCCTAAGCGCTAAGATTACAGGCATGTGCCGATGTCCATTACAAATGCACCAGAAGGAATTCAGCTTTCTCAAGAGCATTTGGAAATGGCACCAAATAAGCCAGATTATTTCAAGTAAAAAATCTGAGAGTATCTGCCCAGAAATAATTTCCATGGAAGGACTGAGTTTCAGGAGAGCAAGGTCACAGCAGGCAAGATGCCAGGCAAGGTCCCCACTCTGAGGAGACTCCATCCATTTTCTGTTACTATAACAAAATGCCTGAGCCTGGGTATTTTATAAAGAAAAGAGGCTTATTGAACTCACAGTTTAGGATCTGAAAAGCCGAGATCAGGCAGTCCCACCTGTTTAGCCTCTGGCAGGGGCTCCATGGCAGAACGCATCACAGTGCTGGGAATGCACTTGGAAGAGATCAGATGGCGGGACCGGAAGCCAGGGGGATTCAGGAGTCAGGCTAGCTGTTTTTATAACAACCTGCTCTCTTGGCAACTAACTGAGGCACCTGAGAACTACAGTAACCCCTTGGGGGTTTTGTTTTGTTTTTGTGGTACTGGGGATTGAACCCAGGGGCATTTTACCTCCAAACTACACCCCCAGCCCTATTTTATTTCATTTTTTGAAACAGGTCTCCCTAAGTTGCTGAGAGTCCTTCTAAGTTGCTGAGGCTGCCCTCGAACCTGCAATCTTCCTGTCTCAGCCTCCCAAGTACTAGAATTACAGGCATGCAGCACCATGCCCAGCTGAGAACTGCATTAATCCCTTCTAAGGCAGCACCCCCATGATCTTATTATCTCTCATGAGGTCCACCTTTTGAAGGTCCCACCACCCCCAACATACTACACTGGAGACCAAACTTGTGGCACATGGATCTTGGGAGGACACATTGAAACAGTATTAAAACCATAGCACCCCCTTCCCCACCACCAGGGGATGGGGCAGAAGTGTTGCCTGCGGCACTTGCCCTTCTCGTGAGGCTTCTATGGTTCAGTTGAACATGGAACCCAAGCAGAACAGAATTAAACCCCGGCTCTGCCACGACTGCTTATGGCCCACTCTGGCACTCCATCTCCTCATCTGCCAGATCAGAGTCTCTGAGTTCCTTTCCTGAACCCTTGAGTATTTGGGAATAAACTTCTCAGGGACCAGCCTCACGAACAGAACAGTATTACAAGCACCCAGAGACTTGGGGAGGGCATGACTGGATATCTAAGAGGGTTGCACCTGGAGAAGAGGGCTCAGCCTTGACTTATCCCAGGATTATCTGTCCTGAGTTTTCCCACTTCTGCATAAAGTATTCTCTCCCACAGTGGCAAGTAGGCATTTACCTTACTCACTTTTTATAGTTAAAGGAACCCCGAGTGTGGGTCTGAGCCAAGAAGCCCCCGTTGCAGGGAGTGTGAGTGATGTGACGCATCCTGTGTTGCATTATTTACTATTCCCCTTATCCTCAGGAGCTTTAGACTTTATGCCTAATGTTCCTCACTCACTCTCACATTGACTACCTTGTTTTTTCCCTTCATTTTGTCTGAAATGCCCTCTAGCCAGTCTCTTTACCACCATTTTCTCATTATTCAAGTCCTCATTATTCCAGGACCAACCAAGTCCTTCTTCCTGAAATAAGCTTTCCTGACCTGCATTATGATATAATGGCCCGGCCTCTGTATTGGATACTCCTTGAGCCTCTTTAGACATCTGCTTCTACCTGATTACTATTTGTATGTTTTTCTCCCTTACTTGTTCATGGGATTCACTGGAAAACACAACTCCTCCCTCAGTCTCTTGGGAAAGTATGGGTGGTTAATAAATGTATGTTAAAGTAAGATTTAATTGAACTAAATGTGAAGTAATCTAAAAACTTGCATTAGTGAAATAATATAGTAAATTAGCATCTTTAGACAGGTGTGGTCCCAGGGTTTATAGTGAGTAGCCAGCACTTAATGATTCAGTGCATCCTTTCAGACCGAGATGGGCGCAAGCTTTGTGGGCACTCCGATGGTTTGAGCAGCATTAATAATTCAAGTTCTCCATTTGAAGAGGACTGTGTGGTGCCAGAATTGGAGGCAAAGTGACTGGAGCTAAGAGAGGAGGGGGAAAGAAAATGCTAGAACACTGCTCTAATCTTGACTACTATTAAAAATTTCTCTAGCTATCAATTTTATATGCAGAGCATGTCAGACTCGCAGATGAACCAAGGGAGATTTCTTCCCCAGTAAAGAAGAAAAGGATATGATTTATGTGGGAGGTTGATAGAGAAGCATTAAAAATTACAGGTCTTGATTAAAAATTGGGGAAGTTTTTAAAGCATTTGGGACAGCAATTTTGAAGTGTCGCTGGGTCTATTCACCCCTAAAGAGCTTTCCCCCAGGCCTTGTGCAGGCTTGGTGCAGAGAAAGCAGAGTTCCTGTGAAATCCTACAGTCATCCTGAAGGCAGGTGCCTTGGGAAAAGGAAGTCGTTTATATGCAGAAGTGGAGGAGAAGAGGAGGAAATGGACTGCACCAGCTCCTCAGATGAACAGATATTCATTGTGGCCCACACCTAGCTGTAGGATGCCGAGCTGGGAACAAACGAAACACAAACAGGCTCAAGGCTCTGCCTGTCCTCCTGCTTGCCCTGGCATGGGGAGCTCGCCATGGGAATCGAAAGACAAGGCAGAAACCTATGAAAAGATATATAGTGATATAACATCTGCAGACACTGGTGAACACAGAGAGGCTAAGCAGGCTGTTCCTGCCCCTAACAGCTTATAGCATCCATGGAGAAGAGTTGACAAATCCACACGCAGTTGCACAATCGAAGCTTATACATGTCATAGGGCAATGAAAAAAAAAGGCTTATAGTGTGGGTAGTACAGCTGTGGTCACTAGATGAGAGCCAAAGATAGAACATGTGCTTTCAGTCGGGGTGAGGATGGAAAAGACGGTTGAAAATGTGGTTCCTGAGTTAGAGTGAAGGTGGGTTGCAGGGACAGAGGGAAAGAAGGACGTGTAGAGGAGCCACTAGGCTGAACCTGTGGTGGAAACGTGGAGGTTGGAGGTGTCTCGGTTCCCTTGTGGTCCTTAGTAGAACTGAGGCTCATCTTGATCAATTTCAGGTCAGCATTCTATGAACATCAAACAGGCGGTTGGAACGTTGGGCTTGCAAGGAGTAAGGCTAAAATATTAGAGACTAATTCCAGAAATGCAAAGGGGAGAGGAGAACTCCTCTTTGGGACACAGCGAAGTCAAGCAGGGCACCTGAGCTTGCTGGGACCCTGGCAACTCAGAAAACTACTGAAAACTAGCACAGTGCCAAGGATTCTTATATAACAAAAACTTTTCTGAAAAAATGTACTGGCAAAAACCTAATGGGTAAATAAAGGTTGGGGCCAGATTATAAAAGCTTTCCAATGATTTTCTTATCTAGAATAATTTTGGAGACAGGCTGGTGGAAGGGATGCTGGGAGAGACGATCACCACAGTGATTCAAGGTACATATGACATAAATTTGTTAGTTCACTCACTTATGACTATTTTGATCTTTCAACGATGTTTATACTTTTCAAATATTAAAAT
The DNA here is from genome assembly GCA_004027185.1 of Glis glis. Lineage (NCBI taxonomy): Eukaryota > Metazoa > Chordata > Mammalia > Rodentia > Gliridae > Glis > Glis glis. The sequence goes on along the minus strand of PVJS01063943.1, from coordinate 3,703 downwards.
TAAGTTAATTAAATGAAGCTATGAGGTGATAGATATGCTAATTGCTCAGATTTGGTCATCACACATTATATACATGTATTGAAATAACACACTGTACCCAATACATTTGTACAGTTATTATGCATCAAAAAGTAAAAAATTTAAAAGACAAAGCAAGAAAATATTAACTAATGAAAGGGGAATAACAAAATAAATGTTAAAACAAAAAGGCAATTGCTATTGAGAAAAAGTACCCTTAAACATGATTTTTTAAAAAGACAAATTCACCAGAAACTAGAGTAATTTGGAGCCTGTAGGTACCTAATAACTTAGTTTTAAAATACAAATATAGATAAAATTGACAGAATTACAAGGAAAAAATGACAAATCTAAAAATGCAGATGTGAGTTTTTGACTGACCTGTCTCGATTTGGAGAAATCAATTATATATTAAAAATTAAATAGCATTCTGTCCACCCTTATATCACCTTTATCATCTTGAACAATATGATAAGAATGATATTATAAGCATACAGAATACTGAAAACAATCAGAAAAATACTACATTTTCAAAAATGGGCCAAAAACAAAGCAAGAATAAATAATTATCAAATTGTTTACATAGCATTTTTCTGATTATAACATACAAATTTAAAAATTAATAATAAAAAAGCAGAAAAATGTATCCTTCACATTTGTTCAGAATATTTGAAAATGATGCATGAAATCAGTTTATTGCTTGAAGAAAAAATCTTAATGGAAATTACAAATTAGGAAGTCAACAATATTTAATTAGATATAAGCAGATTTTCTAAAGGAAATTTTAGCAAACCAAATTTAAGTGCTAATTTCTTGTATATAGAACTAGAAGAAAAAAAGAAAGATTATTCAAAGTTTCAACTCAAGACATTAGAACAAGAAACAAAAGTTAAAACATATCAAATTGAGATGAGTGAAAATTTATAAAGTAGAGCTCGGCACAGTGGTACACATCTGTAACCCTAGTACTTGGGAGGCTAAGACAAGAGAATCTCAGGTTCGAGGCCAGCCTCAGCAACTTAGCAAGACTTTGTTTCAAAATAGAAAACAAAAGGGGCTGGGGTGTAGCTTGAAGGTAGTATGGCCCCTGGGTTCAATCCGTAGTGTTAATGGAAAGATTAAAAGTATAAAAAATGAGGATATACACAATACTAAGAATAAAAGAGACTATATAAATATAGATTTTTCTGTTATAAGATATATTTCTTAGTAAGTGAGGGCCACCATAACATATACCTTGGAGTGAATAATTTATAAACAGAAATTTAAACTGGGCATGGTGGCGCACGCTTGTAATCCCAGTACTTGGGAGGCTGAGACAGGAGGATCGCAGATTTGAGGACAGCCTCAGCAAGTAGTGAGACTCTCATCAACCTAGTGATACCCTGTTTCAAACTAAACATAAAATAGGGCTGGGGGTGTAGCTCAGAGGTAGAATGCCCCTGGGCTCAATCCCCAGTACCACACAAAAAAAACTAGAAATTTATTTCTCTCAGTTCTGGAGACTGAGAAATCTAAGACCCAGGTGTCATTAGATTTGGTGTCTGATGAAGGCCTGTTCCTCATATATGACACCTTCTGTGTATTAACACACGCAGAAAGGAAAAACAAGCTCTCCCAGGTCTCTTTTATAAGGGATCTAATCCCATTTCTGAGAATTCCACCCTCATGACCTAATCATCTCCCACAGGTTCCTTCTCTTAATACCATGAAGTAATAATGGCCAAGAACTTCCCAAAACCAAAGGTAGAAACAAAACCACAAATCCAGAAGCTCAGAGAATGCCAACCAGGATAAATACACACACACACACACACACACACACACACACACACACACACACACAAATATGCCCAGGCATATCATACTCAAACTGCAATGATCCAGAGAAGAGGACAGGGAGAGAAAGGCCTTACCTATAAAGAATAAAAGACAATAATTACAACGGACTTAACCTACAAATCTTGAAGAATTGTCCAAATAAAACTCTTGAAACTAATAAGCAATTACAACAAGGCCACAGGACATAAGGTTAATATACAAAATCAGTTACTTCCCTATATGCCATCAATAAACAAGTGGAGTTTGAAATTAAAAACACATTATCATTTACACTCTTATTTGCACAGAAAAATATGAAATATTTGTGTATAAATCTAACTACAAAACTCTGGCATAAGGTATCAAAAAAGAAAAAAATAAATGGAGAGATATCTCATGTTCATGGATTGGGAGACTGTATTGTCAAGATGTCAGCTCTTTCCAAGTTTATCTACATAATAGATACATTCAATGTGATACCAATCAAATTTTTTTTGCAGATATCAAAAAAACAATTCTAGGGCGTGGGGTATAGCTCAGTGGTAAAGTGTTTGCCTAGCATGTGCAAGGCTGTGAGTTTGATTCCCCAGTACCACTAAAACAAACAAAAAATTCTAAAGTTTACATGAAAAGGCAAACAACACATAATAGCCAATTCAATATTAAAAGAGAAGAACAAAGTTGGAGGAGAGACACCATGTGCCTTCAAGACTTACTATATAAAGCTCCAGTAATCAAGACAGTGTGGTATTGGTAAACAATTAAATCAATAGAGCATAATAAAGAACGCAGAAACAGACCCACTTAAATATAGTCAAGTGACCTTTGGCAAAGAAGCAAAGGGAGTAAAATGGAGCAGAAATAAACTTTTCAACAAAAATGGCACAGGAACAACTGGACGTCAACATACAAAAATAAAGAAAAATGGATTAACTCTAGACACAAACCTTACATCTTTCTCCAAAAATAATTCAAAATGCAACATACATCTAAATGTAAATGCAAAACTACAAAACTCAAAGAAGTTAACATATAAGAAACATGTCCTTGGATAAGGTGATAATTTCTAAATACAACACCAAAAGCATAACCCATTTTTTAAAAGTCAATAGACTTCACGAAAGAAGAGATACAAATGGCGAATAGGTACATGAAAAAATGTTCAGCATCATTAGCAATCAGGGAGATGCAAATCAAAACTACTCTAAGATTTCATCTGACCCCAATTAGAATGGCAAGCATTAAGAAGTCAAACAACAACAAATGTTGGTGAGGATGTGGGGAAATTGGGACTCTTCTACACTGTTGGTGGGATTACAAACTAGTTCAACCACTGTGGAGATCAGTGTGGAGATTCCTCAGAAAACTGGGAATGGATCCACCATATGATCCGGCTATACCACTACTGGGTATCATACTAAAGGGATTGAAACTAGAAAACTACAGTAATATATGCATACCCATGTTCATAGCAGCACAATTCACAGTGGCCAAATTATGGAACCAACCTAGGTGTCCATCAACAGATGAATGGATTACAAAATTATGGAAAATACACACAATGGAATTCTACTCAGCAATAAAGAAGAACAAAATAACAGCATTCGCAAGAAAATGGAAGGATCTGGAGAACATTATGTTAAGTGAGATTAGCCAATCACAAAAAAAGAAGGGACATATGTTTTCATTAATATGCTCAACTTAGGGAGTAGTGGGGACACAAAAGGGACTCCAATGACAACAGAGAACCCCCAGTGGTGCAAGGGAAGGGGTACAAGGGAAGGGGAAGGGTAAGAAAGAAGTGAATCTATGGAATTACTGTCATAAACAATGTGTATATATGAGATTATACCAACATCATTCT
>PVJS01063942.1:0-10363 GCA_004027185.1 Glis glis | reverse complement strand
ACGCCCCTGGGTTCAATTCCCGGTACCGCAAAAAAAAAAAAAAAAAAAGCTAAATCTATGGGAAAACTTCAAACTTTCAGGGTGGAGTTAGTACCATCAATACTAAGAAAGCCAAAAGGTAAAGTTGGAACAAATTCATATCTGGATGATAGAAAATTGTAGTGAACTGTATATATGACATACTGTAAATTGGAGTGGGGAAATAGCAAGGTCCAGAGTAGGGTGGAGGGTTATAACAACCTAGGATGTGCCATGGAGTCTGGAAGGTAAGGGAGGGGTTATGTTTGACCTTCTACTTTGTGTTCCCTCCCCAACCATTGAGAGCCCTTCATGCCTGTCCCATGGCTCTGTGAGAGTCCCATGGGACTCTGTCCCATGCCTGTATCTAGGCTCGAGTACATGGTCTCACTGCCCAGTGCTCAGAGTTGGTTGCAGCAGAAATGTCCTGTTGAAGATGGAGACTGTTCTCCATTTCTTGAACAGCCACAGGGCCCCATGGGTGAGCTCAAGCCCAGATTCCTGGGCTATTTTTTCTATTCCATTCTTTTCTTGTGTGCTATAGGATTATTCTCTCCAGATGAATCCATTGGTGGAAAGAAAGAGGCAGAAGTAAGATAAAGGAACCCTAAATTCAACTTCCAGTGTAGACAGACTTATATTTTCCCTATTCCTCTTCCCACTCTACAAAATCATTTGTGTTTATACAAGCAGACATCAGAGATGGGCCCTTCTGGGAAAGATTAGAACATTTTCCTTCTAAGGAACAGGGTGAGCAGGCCAGAGGTCTTCTATCCAAAACTCACAGATTAATCTATCTGGGGGTGGTAGAGAACCCCAAAGTCCCAAACACTCTTATTTTTCTGTCCCTGGAAAGGATTATAAATGAGAGTAGGATTAATGTAAGGAACAGAGCCACACAGTAATAGCTCATTACCTCCCTTTACTCATGTGATGTCTCTGGGCCAATGCTGTCCTAAGAACAAAAGGCACTCAACAGAGGTTAAAAACTGAGCTATGGCCTCAGGAAGTAAGATAATTTCTAATGGAGCATACAGGTAGCTGAGGTCAGAGATTCTGTGCCTGTTCTCAGCTGAGAAATCTTTGGAAAATCACAAACAGAAAACCCTTCTTGTTGAGGTTTTTGAAGAAAAAAATAGAAAACACCTTTAACTCTCTTTAAAAAATAATAGGAAAAGAAAACAGTGCTCCATGAATTCAAGGTAGAAAGTCATACCATTCATGAATAATGGTAGTCTACAGTTTGCCTAATAGAGGGAGTGAAAACTGGGTCTCACACCTTTTGTCTTGTAGGGCCAAGGCAGAGTCAAGGGAAACATGTCTTCACCTGACCTCAAACCTCTCAGGAAATCTCCCGCTCAAGGAGACCCATTGGTGCACCCCACCGGGTCATTTCCTGACATCTTCCATTATAGACCTCTTTACTTCACTGTGACCAGCAGCAGCTTCATGCTGGCTCCATCTTACTTGCTTCCCTTTCCACTGAGTGCTGTCTCAGATAAATCATCTCCATAACATCCCTACGAGTTGGTCTCTGCTTTTCCAACTTTCCCTGACCTGGGAAATTCATGCCTTTCCATGTCAGCTTTCTACTAGGGGAAGCTGTCTATCAAGACATTATCTTTTTCATCTTCTACATTAGCTTTTCCACAAAGAGTGCTTTTTTTTCCCCTTCCTGTCCACAGGCCTTTCCCTGGAGATACCATGCTACCAGGGTTGTGGAGATGAGTAGCTTCTTTATTATGCTTCATGTTACTTTCAAGAATACCTGGAGATAAAGAGAATGGATATCCAGATGTGGTTGGAGAAACAGAAGGAGAAGGATTCATTTCTAAAACAACCGAGGCAGGCTATCAATTGAGTTCTGGAAAAGCCTTGTAACCTTGTAATTTCTGACTGGTAAGCAGGACCTCCCAGCCACCTTTGCCTTCTGGAGCACTGAAGGCAAACCAGAGCAGCTGCATAAGGAACATCAAGGTGAAAGTCTACTGTCTGCAAGTGAGGATCAAGACATGTCCTGAGAGCCAGTGACGCTGGAAGTTCCCAAACTTAAAATGGAGAGCCAAGTAATCTAGAGGTCTGTCCCTGCACCACTCAGATCATGTAATGTCAAGATGTAGGAAAACTGCATTTAAATGACCATTTTAGTGGAGGGTCAAAGCTCCAGTTGAAGGGAGAATCCAAGGGCGACAGCTGCAACTTTGAAGAGCCCTGCCTTAGTTTGTTTTCTGGGGAATCAGAGCCTCAGGGCCAGACTGTGTGAAGGGGAGACATGCCCACTTTCCAGGGGCATTACATCCACTTGGAGACAGAAGGAACAGCCTGGAGCAGCAGGAATACATGCATCCTAAGGTTCAGGCCCCACCGGGGCCAGCATACCAACTTGGACCAAAACTTAGGTGAAGGTGGCTCTGAGAGATGCCAATCAGAGACTCCAGTCCAGAAAAATCATGTGAGTTTGGGGACTTTCTTCACCAGATAATGAGCCACCTTGCCCTAGATGGAGAATTAAGATACACTGTTGATAGACTGTGCTCCTATCCCAGAAGGGACAGGCGTCTCAAAGGAGAAAGAGTATTTTCTTACCAATGGATCCAGGAGAAAAGGAAAAAGTCTACAAATTCCCTGGAACAAACCATCACAGTGTTCATCTCTCAGTGACGGTCTCTGAGGCTTCTTCTCTTAGCGTCTCCAGCGAGCCAGGGTCTCCACGAGGCCCCAGCAGCAGGTACCAAGGGTGCTGCGCCCTACAGGCCGCCACTGGCCCTGCTCTCTGCTCTGTATCACAGCACGTGTCTCCTCTGTTCACCTCAGAATTCTTCTCCATCTACTCAGTATGTTCTCTGTTTTCCCTGTCCTCCATTTTTTCTTTAAAATTATACTTGTTTTGTCAAGTAGAGAGGTGTCTTTTTATGTCTGGGGCATTTGGGGCTGAGGTTTAGGCTATCACTGTAGCTTAGACTTAAATTAAAGAAGGGGAAGACTTCATTTCTATTGAATACCTGCTCTCTCTTCTAAATTAAGGTCCTGTTTTACAGGGATAATTTTTTTTCTGAAGGCTGATTTTTTTCCTTTGACTTTTTTGGGGGGGTTGTTTGTTTCTTCATAGCTGTCAAGGTGGTAGAAGCCTAGTATTAAATTTTTTGTTATATATGTGTAAAAAAACTGCTTTTCCAAGCCTAGAAGACGATTCCTAGGAGGTTGTTGGGAAAGATCAGTAGCAGTGCCATGCGAGCTGTATTTCCAAAAGATGTTCCAGACAAGATTAGCTGGCCGGTTCTCCCTCATACGCCTTTTCTTACATAGTTCTAGAGGAAAGAAAGCAGGTGGCTTTCCTTCTGAAGGCTCTTGAGAGAATTCTTTCTTGCCTCTTCCAGCCTCTGGTGGCTCCAGGAGTTCCTTGGCTTGAAGGTATGTTACACCAATCACTGCCTCCATGTCCACATGGATTCCCCCTCATCTCTCATCTAGTTTTTAAGCAGTATACATTTGTGTGGGTCAGAATGGACCTATCTGGGAGTCTCTAGGGACATAGGTGGCTGAATTTGCTCTGGAGTAGAGAAGCATCAATAGGAAATTCCATGCCATTGATAGACAATTTTAGAACTCCCTACTATAGGCCAGTGCGTAATCTCAAATCTTGAGCTGTGGACCACAGAGGATTTACTGTGTATTTGGAAAGAAGTCAGCCTGAGCTAGAAATGTGGATAAAACTGATTTATTGTTAGATGGAGTATTGACTTCGCCTTCCAAGGATCTACACATAGCCAAGATGTTTGCAGTAAAGCTGGCAGTATCACATCTGTAATACATCATCTTCTTCTGGACTGCAGGGCTTGTCCACACGAATGAAGCTGGCTTTCCCCCTTACATTCTAGAACTGCAGCCCTTTTGCAGGAGTACCCTTTTGCAGCTGATATTTTTCCTCTTTCTCTTCCTCCCTTCTAGTGACATCAACATAGTAGTTGATCAGTAAATATGCGACAATGGATCAAATGAATAAGTCACCAAATACAGCTCTACGAGGTGCTCCTCTGTATCCCCTCATCACTGATCAGAAGCACCCCCAATGTGCAGCACTGGGTCTGGCAGATGGAGGTATTTGGGGGAGAGGATGCTTCTACTGGTACTACAATGTCTCAAAAGGCAAGTGGCTGCTTGTCCTGATGTGCTCCTCAGCCATGCTTACCAGGCTGTCCAACTCTAATTGTGTTTGATGCAATGCAATCTCTGCTAAGCAGTCACGGATCAGAGGACTCTCGACAACAAATGAAATCAGACTAAGACAGCAATTTGTCATCCTTCCCTCTAAGCAGACCCCCATGAAGTTGGCTCATAAACATAAGAAACCACAAGGAACTGAGCACAGGTCCAGGCCTGGGCTGGAAGGCTGAGGGGAACACTTAAGCAACCCTCTGCTCTTCTTTGTCTCTGAAGTCCCCCAGTGCTCTGCTGCTGCCTAAAACTCTGCCTGAAGCTCTGTGATCATTAAGGCATCAGTCAGTCAGTCTGTTATCTCCCCAGACAAGTAGTTTCTTAAGAAGCTGCCCTTAGGGATTGGTAAGCCCTTGTCACTCCCATTTTACCCCGGACTATATTGTCAGAATTTTTTTTTCAAGATAACTGAGCAACACATGAGTAATCCTTGAAAATGAAATTACCTAGTGATGCCCTTCCCATTTGTGGCAAAGATGAATGGAGTGTCACAGGTCCTGGGGACACCAGAAGGCAGTAGTGGGGGAGACCCTTGGAGTAACATGCAGGATAAGAGGCCTGTGCATGCTGGAAAGGGGAGGGGAGAAAATAAGAAGAAAGTTGAGAGGAGGTGAGAGGGCAGGAGGAAGGGAAGGAATGGGAATAAAAATAGGAATGCCTGTAATCTGAGTACTTGGGAATTTGGGACAGGAGGATTGTAGGATTTAGGCCAGTGCACAGTGACTTAGTAAGATCCTGTTTCAAAATAAAATAAAATAAAATAAAATAAAATAAAATAAAATAAAATAAAATAAAATAAAATCTAAGCCCAATTAGAATGGCAATCATTAAGAAGTCAAACAACAACAAATGTTGGTGAGGATGTGGGGAAATTGGGACTCTTCTACACTGTTGGTGGGAATGCAAACTCGTTCAACCACTATGGAGATCAGTGTGGAGATTCCTCAGAAAACTGGGAATGGATCCACCATATGATCTGGCTATACCACTACTGGGTATCATACCAAAGGGATTGAAACCAGAAAACTACAGTAATATATGCATACCCATATTCATAGCAGCACAATTCACAGTGGCCAAACTATGGAACCAACCTAGGTGTCCATCAACAGATGAGTAGATTACAAAATTGTGGGAAATACACACAATGGAATTCTACTCAGCAATAAAGAAGAACAAAATAACATCATTTGCAAGAAAGTGGAAGGAGCTGGAGAACATTATGTTAAGCGAGATCAGTCAATCACACAAAAAGAAGGGACATATGTTTTCATTAATATGTGCAACCTAGGGAGTAGTGGGGACACACAAAGGACTCCTGTTGATAATGGAGAACCCTCAGTGGGGCAAGGGAAGTGGTGAAGGGCAAGAAAGAAGTGAATCAGTGGAATTACTATCATGAACAATATGTACATGTGAGAATAAACCAACATCATTCTCGATACTTCATACAGGTGGGGGGAGGTGGGGGACAATAAGAACTGTGTGCATGTATGTTAACATCAAATTGATATTCACTATGATGTAAGACTCCAATGCACCAATAAAAGCACAAATAAAATAAAATAAAATAAAATAAAATAAAATAAAATAGGGCTGGGGGTGTAGTTCAGTGGGAGAATGCCTCTGGGTTCAATCCCCAGTACCAAAAAAAAGAAAAAGAAAAGAACAGGAAGTCAATTACTGTACAGATAATGCTTTCTATGTATCTACCATTGGACCAGTCATTTCTGTGCACATTGTTTCACTTAGTTTTCACAACAACCCTCTCAGGACCTTATTATCTACTACTCAGATTAGGAACCTAGATAGGGGACTTCAAGCTGGAGCATTGGGTGTGAAAGTAAGTTGGAAGGTTAGATAGAGACCCTTCCACACTGAGGTACAAGAGGTCCTCCTTATAGGTTGTGTTTAGGAAAACATTAGTTGGAACATAAAGTCCTTCTTCTAAAAACTATAGTTATAGCCAGTCATGGCGGTGCATGCCCGTAATCCCAGTTCTTGGGAGGGTAAAACAGGAGGATCACAGGTTTGAGGCCAGCATGCGGTAACTTAGCAAGAACTTGTTTCAAAAATAAAAATAAAATAGAGCTGGTGGTGTAGTGTAGAGGTAGAATGCCCTTGGGTTCATTCTCCAGTAACACACACACACACACACACACACACACACACACACACACACTGTAGTTATTTGTATTTCTAGATTAATATGTAAATATTCATCTAAAATTAAACATAAATATTAACAGCATGGATAACATCTTAATGCAGCTTATTTGATCAGGCATACTCACTATAACATAAAAGACTGTGTGATCATAAAGATGGGGAATAGGCTGGGATACACGTTGTGTAATCCCAGTACTTACGTGGCTGAGAAGGGAGGATCACAGGTTCAAGGCCAGCCTCAGCAATTTAGCAAGACCCTGTTTCAAAATAAAAAAAAATAGTGCTGGAAGGCAGTTAGAAAGCTCCTGGTTCAATCCCCCAGTACCAAAAAAAAAAAAAAAAAAGATGGTAAATTTGATCAAAGAGAGGGGACAGAAAGATATGGAACTCGGAGTGTGGCTGAAGCCAAGCCTGGAGGGATACCTGATGGAGATGCCACAGAACTGGAAGGGAACCACTGCAAAGGGTCATCTCCTAGATCATCTCCTAGATCAGTGTTTTGCAAGCTGTGAGCTATGTCCTCAAGTGTAAAAACAGAATAATATAAAATAGAAAATAGCAAACTGTATATAGTAATGTAATCAGTTTCAGGAAAGGATACTTGTGTGAATGTATATATTAGATTATGATGTTACATATATTTCATAGTTAGAGTTTAGTGTGCATAAGATTTTCAGCAGTAGTTTGTTAAAACTTCATGAATGAGCTCCACCTTTACAGACTCAAGAATTGTGGGATAAATCCCAGGAATTTGCATTCTTCAAAAGTTCTCCAGTCCGGGCACGCTGGTGCATGCCTGTAATCCCAGTACTTGGGAGGCTGAGCCAGGAGGATTGCAGGTTCAAGGGCAGCCTCAGTCACTTATTGAGACCTATTTCGATATGTAGTAACACACACACACACACACACACACACACACACACACACACACACATTGCTCTGGAATCACACTTGAGACGTGTTGGCCTTAGGCCATTCTTGGAGGAATCTGTTTCAGGATTCACTATAACTCAGACCCAGAATGGAAATAACTTAAATGTGCCCATCACAACAAGCAAATCTGAAGAATTTGCTTGTTAACTACTAAATACATTACATTTTATTAAATTCTCCTAGGGATATGAGCTTGGCAATAGCTTTTTCAAACCTGTGAGGAGGATCGATTTGAGGGGAAGGCTCTCCCTTAACCAAATATATTTCTCCAGTCATTACATGTTGCTGCCGTAAAACAGACCAGATTTTGGATCATCAGAGTCAAGGATCAACATTGGAAACAAATGGTCCAAATGCTAGTGTAAGGCTTAGTTAAGGACAAAAGGTCAGGGACTAAATAAACTGCATAAATGGAGTGAGAAGTAAAGAAGAGAGGCAAACAAAAATAATGGAGAAAGAGGAAAGATGACTATGCTTTCTGAAGAAACCACCTACCTAGCTATCTATCCATCTGTCCATCCATCCCCGCATCCACCCACCCATTCATCCATTTATCCAGTTGAGTGCAGTTAATAGTTAGGAATGTGAACCCCGGAGTCATCCAGCCTGGGTTCCAGTCTAGACTCTGTTCCTTATAAACTCTGAATTTAAATGACATAATCTTTTCTGTAACCTCAGTTTCCCCATATGAAAATGGAGATAGTATTTTTACCTTTCTCATAAGGTGATGAGATTGAGTGAACTTCTGTATGAAGGACACTGTTTCTGTGTGATGAACCCTGGGTTTGGGATGCCTACGGTGACTCAGCACAACCTCTGGACACATGGTTTGAGCAGACATTCAGTGCCTCCCTATTACTGAAAGTAAGCATCCCAGTTCCTGGCCCTACCTTTCTGGCTTCATCCACCCTACCCATATAGAGTGATTATTTCCTAAAGCACACTATATACTTTGGGGAAGAGTAACCCCTACCTGTAATGGCAGCAATGCCTATTCCCTCTTCAAGGGTTGGCTCAAAGATGACTTCCCTAAATGAGCTTTTCATAACATTCCTTCCATTCTTCCCCTGAGTCCTTATTAAACACCCTTTACAAGGCATTTCCTTGATTATCATAAAACTCTTTAAATTGGTAAGGTTTGCTTACATTTCATGTCTATTTTCTCTGTAAAGGCATAAACAATCACTATTCAGTCATGTACAAACAATACTCTTGTTATGACTATAGCTCTTCTCTTAGCTTTGAAGCCTCAGCTTACTCACATCAGGTAATATACTCTGTTTTGATAAAATAAATTTAATTTGTTGACTTGCAATCTAATATGATCATTAATAACTAATGCATAATTTCAAAAATATACTTTTATTGGTGCATTATAATCATATATCATAATGAAGTTCAGAGTGATAGAGACATACATGCAAACAGCATTTGGTGAGCTTCCCCCAAGATCCCACCTACTCCCTCCCCTTTCCAGTAAATGATATTGAGATTGACATTGATAATTTTGTATATGCACATAGTGTCAATTGATGTCTTCTCTTCATCAATTCTCCCTCCCCTGGACCCACCTCCATCACTTAATTTCAAGTTCACTTCTTTATCCATCCTTCCATTATCTTTCCCTTCTCATTCCCATTTCCAGTCATCACAAGGCCTTGTGTTTTGTAGCCACATGTGGTCTTTGACAGCAGGAAAAGAAAGAACTGTAATGCCTGTGGTTTATTTGTGCATTATTCAGGTTTATCTGACTCTCTAGCAAGGAGGAAAGAGAGACAGTGACTGGACCTTCTTTGTGTCTATACCAGATCAGAGGTTCCTTTACCTCTTCTACTTTGACTAACCTTTATGTCTGTTTCCTTTGGGGTTATAAGAACTGGGCTGGTCTTCAAAACTCCCTGAGATGTATAGGAAACTGCTACACCAGTATAGGGATACCCCTCTCTCTAGACTTTTCATCCTGGTACTGCACCACAGTTCCATTTCCATTTGCTTCACTGACACAAGGGCCTTCCATGAGTCTCACACTCTCAGAAACCTCCAGAGGACAAGCAGCTTTGATTACTAGCTAAACTACACCTTCCAGTTTCACAGGCTATGTCCAGCAGGCTTCTCCTTCCATCAGAACAGAGGAAATAGGTCCCTCACACTTTACAGACTTTCTGTCCTCATTGTAAAATCTACCAACCCAGTTTACATTTCCTTGGAATTTTGAAGCTGATTAAGATTTTGCAACCCTCCTAAAAAATTCTTGTGGGTGTTGGCCATTTGGACTTAACTGTTTTTTCAATAGTAATGACCCATCACAGTGATCCATATATCTTCTGCTTAGTTAGGATGAAGATGACTATTATAGGATGTTGTAAAGTGATGAGAAAGGAGTACTGGTTAATTTTTCATACTGTTATGTGAAATTCTAAGTATTTAAAAGACAGGAAACATTGCATATTCATCTTTGAATGCCACTACAGTTGGATCAGAATGTCTGCATTTGAATGCAATAATTATTTAGGGCCGTGCGTGGTGGCACACGCTTGTAATCCCAGTACTTTGGGAGGTGGAGACCGGAGGATCCAGGTTCGCGGCCAGCCTCAGCTCTCTCTCTCTCTCTCTCTCTCTCTCTCTCCCTGTCTCTCTCTCTCCCTGTCTCTCTCTCTCTCTCTACTTAGTGAGGCCCTCCGCAACTTCGTGAGACCAGGTTTCAAATTATGGAACCAACCTAGATGTCCATCAACAGATGAATGGATTACAAAATTATGGGAAATACACACGATGGAATTCTACTCAGCAATAAAGAAGAACAAAATAACAGCATATGCAAGAAAATGGAAAGATCTGGAGAACATTATGTTAAGTGAGATTAGCCAATCACAAAAAAGAAAGGACATATGTTTTCATTAATATGCGCAACTTAGGGAGTAATGGGGACACAAAAGGGACTCCAATGACAACTGAGAACCCTCAGTGATGCAAGGGAAGGGGTACAAGGGAAGGGGAAGGGTAAGAAAGAAGTGAATCTATGGAATTA
>PVJS01063941.1:0-10365 GCA_004027185.1 Glis glis | reverse complement strand
CTTTTTTTTTTTTTTTTTGCGGTACCGGGGATTGAACACAGGGGCGTTCTACCTCCATGGTACGACCCCGGCCCTATTTTTTTATGCTTTGTTTTTGAAACTGGGTCTCAAGAAGTTGTGGAGGGCCTCACTAGGGAGAGAGAGAGAGAGAGAGAGAGAGAGAGAGAGAGAGGAGAGAGAAGAGAGAAAGAGAGAGAGAGAGAGAGAGAGAGAGGAGAGAGAAGAGAGAAAGAGAGAGAGAGAGAGAGAGAGAGATCACGCGCTGAGGTTGGCCGCGAACCCGGATCCTCCGGTCTCCGCCTCCCAAAGTACTGGGATTACAAGCGTGCGCCACCACGCCCGGCGTATTCACTTATTTATTGGTACTGAAGGTTGAACCCAGAAACATTCTACCTCTGAGCTACGCCCCAGCCCTCTTTTATTTTTAATTTGGAAACAGGGTCTCACTAAGTTGCAGAGGGCCTCACTAATTTGCTGAGACTGGCCTCCAACCTGCGATCCTCCTATCTCAGTCTCCCAAGTCCTGGGATTGTAGGTGTGCACTACCACGCCGGGCTGCAAGTGGGCACACTCTTGGGAGAGTGTTGGTGAGTCTGGGGGGGTCGGTGAAGGCCTGGGAGGGGTGTATGGGGGGTCTGTTCTGGGAGTTGCAGGCCACAGGGTTGGAGGGGCGGGCGGGCTGCTGTGTGCATGTGTGCGCGTGCGCCTGTCAGGGTTGGGGGGTGTCCGGTGTGTGTCTGTGCGCGTGTGTGGCCCTGTCACCAGCGGCTCCAGGCCGGGCCACATAAACTTCACACCCCTGCAGGCGGGCCCCAGCAGCCCCGCAGTGGCATTCGGCAATGGGAAGCAGATGGGCCAGGATGGAGACCATATGGGGCTGGGGGCGGGGGCGCATTCCTCCCTCCCCATGCCGCCAGGAAGCCCCCTGCCTGCCGGCCCCCCATCGGGGTGGGAGCTGGAACTGACACTATAACAAATGTCCCGCAGCCAGCCTGGAGCCGCTGAGGGCAGGAGGAGAGAGAGAGAGGGAGAGAGAGAGAGAGAGAGGGAGAGAGAGAGAGAGAGAGGCCCAGCCCAGGGCTGTGCAGCCTGGGGCCTTGCACACAGCCACTCTGGGCCTCCTTTTCCCCAGCAAGGTCACAATGGGGAGGCTGTTCAGCATGGAATCCTGGGGAGTTTGGGCCCATACTGTTTCCTCCTAACTAAAAAGAGGGGCACATAGCCAGACGTGGTGGTACACCCCTCTAATCCCAGTACTTGGGAGGCTGAGACAGGAGGATCGCAGGTTGGAGGACAGCCTCAGTAACTCACTGAGACCCTGTTTCAAAACAAAACAAAAGTAAAAAAAAGAAAAGGCTGGGATGTAGCTCAGAGGTAGAATGCCCCAGTACCACACACACACACACACACACACACACACACACACACACACACAGCCAAGGTGGGCTCTGGAACCAGACAGGCCTGGGGGGGAAGGCCACTCCATCACCTCTCCATGCCTCAGTTTCTCCTCTGGGGAATGGAGATGCCGGCTCCCCCCTACCTCCAGGCCTCCATGAAGATGAGCTCGCCTGGGGGAGTGCTCACCCCGGTGTGTCCAGCGGAGCGGCTGCCCTGAGCCCCCACAGCTGTGCAGCACAGCTGCCCTAGCGTGAGACGCATTCCGGACGCCCCAGGAGGCGCTGCGAGCCTCGCAGCAGATGAGGCCAGAGAGGCAGAGCCTGGCCCGGCTCACACGGGGGACGCTCCTGCCCCACAGCTCGCTGCTCGCCAGGTCTGCTGCGGGGCTGTCTCTTATCATATCCAGATGACAGCAGAGCCGGGCCCCTGTCACAGCTGCACCAAGGTCCTGGAGGTCACTAGAAGAGGGCCCAGCCAGAGGTCCAGTTCCTCGCCCTGCCCTGGCCCCCAGGCGGTGCAGGCAGACACCGGCTCCTCTCCCTGCTCTGTGACCCTAGGCAGGTGGCTGGACCTCTCAGAGCCTCAGGTGGCCACCCCTCCTCCTAAGAGGTGCCAGGGGACAGGGCCAGCGACAGGGGACTGGACACCACTGTGCTTACCGCAGTGTCCTGTAACCGCCCCTCCTTTCCATCTCATGGAGGTTGAGATCAGAGAGGGCAGGAGTGGAGGGCAAAGGCTCTGGTGGCCATGGGCAGCTCACCTGCTCTGCCTTGTCAGGCCTGGCACGGTGGTGCACGTCAGCACTTGGGAGGCTGAGACAGGAGGATCACAGGTTTGAGGACAGCCTCAGCAAGTAGTGAGACTCTCAGCAACCTAGTGAGACCCTGTTTCAAAATAAAAATAAAATAGGGATGGGGGGTAGCACAGAGATAGAATGTCCCTGAATTCAATCCCCAGTGCCCCCCCCACACACACACACACAATGGAAGTTTGTCAGGCGGATTTGTCAGGAGCCCGATGAGGACCCTGTCAATTATGTATGGCATACACTAGGTGCTCAGGAAATGCTACGTCAGCCTTCTCAGCTTTCTTTCCTAGTTTTGTCCCTTGTGGGCCCCTGTCTGTTATTGGTGCCCAGCCGGAGCTCACTCGCCCTTCTCAGTGTCTCAGTCATTAGGGGTGGGGCATGTGACTTTGGGCTGACCAATCAGAGCGCCTCACTCTCTCAGCCAATGAGAGCCAGGCCTGGGACTTTAGCTAGACCCATCATGAATGGGGCTGTTTCTTTCTATTGAGGTTGCTAAGCCGGTGGGTGGGAGCCTGGTTGTGGGGTTCACTTTACCTCGGTGGGGGGGGGGGGAAGCCTGAGAGCCAAGCCAGCAAAGATGGAGAGAAAACAGATCCTGATGATGGATGCCCAGGTGCAGCCATGCCTGTTATCTTTTTTTTGTGTGTGTGGTACTGGGGATTGAACCCAGGGGCATTCTACCTCTGAGCTTCATCCCCAGCCTGATTTTTTTTATTATTCTTTACTTTGAAACAGGGTCTCACTAAGTTGCAGAGGGCCTCACTAAATAGCTGAGGCTGGCCGCAAACCTGCGGTCCTCCTGTCTCAGTCTCCCAAGTACTGGGATGACAAGTGTGTGCCACCACGCCCGACGCTGCTTTTATTTTGAAACAGGGTCTTGTTAAGTTGCTGCAGCTGGCCTTGAACCTGCAATCCTCCCTGGTTTGTACCCTTATGGGCTCCTGCTCTGTGAATAGGCACCAGAGGCCCCATCCAAGGTCAGGGGCCGGAAGGGCCGACCTGGGATTTGAACCCAGGCTGCCTGGCGCCAGCGGCTGCAGCCTCAACCTCCAGGCTCCACAGAGCTCTTTGGTGTAAATCCCTCCTCCAGCCTGGAATCCTCCTCTCCCAGCCCGGCTCTGAGCACAGCTATTTCTGAGTCTCCCAAGGGAGGCTGTTTCCTGCCTCTGGCAGAAAAATCAGGGGAGAAAATAAGAGCGTTGTGGTCTGGCTGGAGCGCAGTTTGGGCAAACTTGGGACAGACAGGAATTCCTTCCTCCTCCACCCCACCCCCTCTCTTTCTCTCTCTCCATCTTCTCCTCCCTCCAGCCCCCTCCCTCTCTCCCCTTCCTGTCTGAAATAAAACAGAGCTTCTCCCCGCCACCCATTCCCTGGGTCCTGCTCTCACCTGGGCCTGAGTCACAGGCACGGTGGCCCTGGTTGGGGCCACCTGGCTGTGTCTGCTGGCCGTGCTGCAGCCACTACTGTCACCTGTGAAAACGCCCCTGCCTGGCCCCACGCCAGCGGGTGGTGTTTGTGGCTCTGGGATGCGGCCAGGAGAAAGGAAGGTCCAGTGGAGATTGGAGGACAGGTGACCCTGGGAACCCTGTGTGAAGGTGACTAGGGTCGTGCAGACCTGAAACACTCACTCCGGCTCTGTTTTCTGTTGCTATCACTGAATACCCTTCCTTCCTTCCTTCCTTCTTTTTCTTTTTTCTTTTGGTACTGGGGATTGAGCCCTCAGAGGGGCATCCTACCTCTGGGCTACACCCCCAGCCCTATTCTATTTTTTTATTTTGAGACAGGGTCTCACAAAGTTGCAGAGGGCCTTGGTAAATTGTTGAGACTGGCCTGGATCCTGCGATCCTCCTGTCCCAGCCTTCCAAGTACTGGGATTACAGGTGTGCACCACCACGCTCAGCTAAACTGGGATCTTTTTTAAAACACTCATCATCTGATCCACTTCTTACAACCAACAGTGAGGAAGGGGCCCAGGGGTCAGGCCCAGTAGACCCTCAGGGAATGTTTGTTGAATGACTGAATGACCAGCGGCACTGGCTGGATTTCACACACTCAGTCTTTAGAATGTGTCTGGCACAAGCCCCGCCCGCCACCCACCGTCTGCCAGCTCAGAGCTGCGGGTTTGCACATGGCCGCGAGGCGGGGTGGGGGGTTGGGGGGAGCGGGTCTCGGGGGAGGTAGTTCCCGGCCGCCGAGCCAGGGACAGGCAGTGGGCTGCCAGACCAGGAACTCCCTAGTGAGGCTGAGCCAGGCTGAGTAATTCCTCACTGGGCCTGGAGCGCTGCCAGGACCAGGGGCCACGTCCTGAGGTGCCGCCATCAGCTCCTGTGTCGTGTCACCTCTCTGAGTCTCAGTTTCCCCATCAGTAGCCTCCTGGCGGGGCTGCTCTGACAGGTAAAGTGTGGCGTGGGCCCTGGCGCCCTGGAGGCCGGAGCTGCTGGGGGTGCGCCGGCCTGGGTCTGCTTCATTGGCCTCGGGTCCCCCAGCGGGCTGTTGGAGCCTGAGACAGGAGGAGGAATGTTCTGGAGAGCAGGAGCGTGGGAGCCGTAATTGAGAAAACAAAGATGACTACAGTAATAACGCCTGCTCCGAAGGGCTTCCGGCCGCTCACTCCTGCATGTATTATTTCAGCTAATACTTCTGGGCTCCATGACTTCATTCATTCATTCATTCATTCATTCATTCATTTGGTGAACATTATTGAACATTTTTTTCATACCAGACAAACATAGCCAGATTCAGCAAGCACAAGATCAGCAACAACAAAGAACCCCCAGAAAACCCAGCTAAATTTGAGTTTATAAAGCCAGGTGTGGGGGCTCATGTCTGTCATCCCAGGACCTGGGAGCCTGAGACAGGAGGATCGCAGATCTCAGGTTTGAGGCCAGCCTCAGCTACTTAGCGAGACCCTGTTTCTAAATAAAAAGTAAAACAGGGCTGGGGTGTAGCTTGGAGGTAGAATGCCTCTGGGTTCAATCCCCAGCACTACAAAAAAAAAATTGAGTTTATATAAATAAACAGCTGCTTTTTAGTATGAGTATACCCCAGGCACTGATAGTGTAAATATATCCTGTGTGGACCCGCAGCGGCCCCTGTGAGGCATGTCGCCTCTGCAATTTCTTTCTTTCTCTCTTTCTTTCTTTATCTTCTTTCTTTCTCTTTCTTTCTTTCTTTCTTTCTTTCTTTCTTTCTTTCTTTCTTCTTTCTTTCTTTCTTTCTTTCTTTCTTTCTTTCTTTCTCTTTTTCTTTTTGTGATGCTGGGGATTCAACACAGGGGCATTCTACCTCTGAGCTACACCCCCAACCCTATTTTATATTTTATTTGGAAACAGGGTCTCACTAGTTTGTTGAGGGTCTTACCAAGTTGCTGAGACTGGCCTCGAACCTGCGATCCTCCTGTCTTGGCCTCCCAAGTACTGGGATTACAGGCGTGCGCCACCACGCCCGGCTTCATTTCTTTCTCACACGGCCTGTGGGGTGAGGATGACTGCCAGGAGGGAATAGAAGCCAGGGAAGCGCGACCCCCGTGCAGGTGCCCTCAGGCAGCTGTTCCGGCCCAGGTACCAGGCAGAAGCCCTTGGGCAGACCCTTCGGTGACATGGGCTCCGTCACCTGCACTCACTTCCCGGGTGGCAGTTTCAGGAGCGCCGACCATCTTGAGGCCGCCCGGCCCTTTCCCCTGCCGGAGCCCTCACCTGCTGGGGAAGTTCTGCAGGAGGTCTAGCTGGGGGAGTCCAGCTGGTGGCTGGCACGGCAGGATGTGGTGGGGGCTGGGCAGGCAGCACCCCGGAGCCCTGCGGGTAGAGGGGACATCACAAGGGAGGGAGGGGACCCAGGGCTGCCTTGGCCACACGCTTCCTGCCGGCCCCACAGTCCCCTTCAACAGGCGGGGCCTGGGCTGAGGGGGCCCGCAGTCACCCCTCTGTCTGCTTATGTGGCCTAGGAGAAGCCTTGGCCCCTCCTGGACCCCTGCGGAGCTTCCCTGGCGACCCTGGCGTACCCCAAACACGCATGGCTCTGTGGCATTATCGTCTCTCTTCATTGGCCGCGTGGGGATGTAGTGTCTCTTTCCCCACAATTACAGTGTCAGCCGGGCGGAGCCGCCAAGAGTCACCTTTTGACTCCCACTTGGCGCAAGGACGGGAGCCAGGGCACCGTCGAGGGTGCAGGGGAGCCTGGCGTGGTGGCGCACGCTTGTGATCCCAGTACTTGGGAGGCTGAGACCGGAGGATCCGGGTTCGCGGCCAGCCTCAGCTACTTAGTGAGGCCTCCGCAACTTAGTGAGACCCTGTTTCAAAATAAAGGATAAAAAAAATAGGGCTGGGGGTGTAGCTCGGAGGTAGAATGCCCCTGGGTTCCATCCCCAGTACCGCACACACAAAAAAAGAAGATGGTAGCAGGCAAGACAGTGAACCCAGGGGCATTCTACCACTAGGCTACCCTCCCCGCCCCTCCAGCCCTTTTTACTTTTTATTTTAAACAGGGCCTCACTAAGTTGCTGAGGTTGGCCTTGAACCTGTTGATCCTCCTGTCTCAGCCTCCCAAGTACTGGGATCACAAGCGTGCGCCATGACGCCCGGCTTATTTTTAATTTTGAAATAAGGTCTCGCTAAGTTGCTGAGGCGGGCCTCAAACCTGCGATCCTCCTATCTCAGCCTCTCAAGTACTAACATTATAGGCAGGCACCCTCACACCCAACCCAGACTGTAGTTTGGGGGCTACCTGCGCCCACACGTCGGCTCTGGAACCCGCTGAGTGTGACGCGGGTCCTGAATGACGCGAGGGCTTGTGGCTGAATCCCCGTGGCCGGCGCTGTGGGCCGGGCCGCGCTCAGCGCGTCTCTTCTCTTGTGGTGACAAAGCATACAATTTACTGTCTTAACCAGCGTAATGTGTGCAACACGCTGGCACTCAGTACGTTACAGCGTTGTGCAACCGTCAGCGCTGCCTCGTCCCAGAACATTCCCATCCCTCCCAAGGAAACCGTACCCACCGGGGGCCCCCGCCGGCCCTGGCGGCCCCCACCCCGCTCCGCCGCCCTGGACTGGCCTTTCCAGGCTGTTTCCTGGTCCTGGAGTCCTGCGAGCTGTGGCCTTCTGCGTCTGGCTTGTTTCGCATGCCCATGCATGTGGTGGCGTGTCCGTAGCATGGAGGGGCCTGGGGTTGGTTGGTTTGTTCTTTCTTTTTTCGGTACTGGGGAATGAACCCAGGGGCGTTTCTACCCCTGAGCTACACCCCAGCTCTTTTTATTTTATATTTATTTACTTTTGTGGTACTGGAGATTTGAACCCAGTGGCGTTCTACCTCTGAGCTACACCTCCAGCCCTAGTTTTATTTTGAAACAGGGTCTCGCTTAAGTTGCGGAGGGCCTCACTAAATTGCTGAGGCTGGCCTCCAACCTGCGATCCTCCTGTCTCAGCCTCCCAAGTACTGGGATTACAGGCAGTGTGCCACCATGCTGGCTCAGCTAAACTCACTTTTCTTTCTTTCTTTCTTTCTTTCTTTCTTTCTTTCTTTCTTTCTTTCTTTTTCTTTCTTTCCCTTTCATTTCCTTTCCTTTCCTTTTCTTTTCTTTTCTTTTCTTTCTTTTGTGGTATTGGGGCATTCTACCTCTGGGCTATAACCCCAGCCCTATTTTTTATTCCTTATCTTATTTATTTAATTATTTTTTGCAGTTTTTGCAGAGGCACTCTACTTCCAAGCTACACCCCCAGCCCTATTTTATTTATTTATTTATTTATTTATTTATTTATTTATTTATTTATGTAGTACTGGGGATTGAACCCAGGGGCATTCTACCTCTGAGTTACACCCCCAGCCCTATTTTTTGTTCTTTATTTTGAAACAGGGTCTCACTAAGTTACGAAGGGCCTCACAAGTTGCTAAGGCTGGCTATGAACCTGTGATCCTCCTAGCTCAGCCTCCCAAGTACTAGGATTACAAGTGTGCACCACCATGCCCGGCGCTTTTTTTTTTTTTTTTGAAATAGGGTCTCACTAGGTTAAGGAGCTCACTACTTGCTGAGACTGTCTTTGAACCTGCGATCCTCCTGCTTCAGCCTCCCAAGTACTGGGATTACAGGCGTGTGCCACCCCGCCTGGCTGGATTTAAGCACGTTTTAAAGCATCCATGATCTTGAGTTCTCGCAGCAGGCTAATGCAGGAGGCTCTGTGTTGCCCCCATTGTGCAGATGAGGAAACCGAGGCTCAGAGTAGAATGCGCGAGCCAGGCTCACGCTGGTGAGAAGCGACGACATTGGGTCTGTTGGATTCCAAGCCGCCGGACCAAGGTGTAAAGCGAGAGCAAAAGAAGAGAGTGAGCCGGGTGCGGTGGTGCATGGCCCCAGTACTTGGGAGGCTGAGACAGGAGGATCACAGGTTTGAGGACAGCCTCAGCACGTAGTGAGACTCTTGTCAACCTAGTGAGACCCTGTTTCAAAATAAAAAGGACTAGTCAGGAGTGGTGGTGCACGCTTGTAATCCCAGTACCTGGGAGGCTGAGACCAGAGGATCTGGGTTCGCGGGCAGCCTCAGCTACTTAGTGAGGCCCTCCGCAACTTCGTGAGACCCGGTTTCAAAATAAAGGATAAAATATAGGGCCGGGGGTGTAGCTCGGAGGTGGAATGCCCCTGGGTTCAATCCCCGGTACCGCAAAAAAAATAAATAAATAAAAAGGACTGGGGGTATGGCTTGGAGGTAGAATATCCCTGGGATCAATCCCCAGTACCACAAAAATAAAATAAAATAACCCAGGCATGTCCCCGCGGTCATCATTATTGATATTGTCATTACTGTCCTTTTTGACACAAGGGCTCTTGTTTGGGTGAGGCAGAAAGGAATTCGGGATCCCAGAATTGCCTCTCCAGAGGGATTTGGGGGCCCCAGGGCAGGAAAGGTGTGCAGCCCAGCTGGGGAAGTGGGGTCCACCTTGCAAGCTTCATTTCCGTGCTGCGGCTGAATTTTCCGGATCAAAAAATAGCCACAGTTTTCAAACACCGCGTGGACACCAGCTCCCATGAAGAGAAGGCAGCCTGGCCCGTTCATTCCCCAGAACCAGGCTGCGCTTCAGGCCAGAAATCATAATATCTGCGGCCTGTTAGATGGTTGCCAGAAAATTAAACTCACCCGGCGTGTACCCCGGCGGGAGGGCCGGGGCGGTCCGCGTGGGCCTTCAATGTGGGCATGCGGGTGGGTCCCCGAGCCTCTCTGCTGAGGCTTGGCACAGACCGGGCTGGCGAGGACAACGGGGACATTCTGGCACTTGCTGTGTGCCAAGGCTTGTGTGTGCCAACAGGCGAAGCAAGCTGGAAGGCCGTGCCCTGCGGAAACGGAGGCCCAGAGAGGTGCAGGCACCGGCCAAGGGTTGAACAGCTAACGGGCTGAGCTGGGGCTTGAACCAGACAGTCGGGATCCCTCAAGGAAGCCGCAGAAACGCTGTGTAGTTTCTGCACAAGAACACGTGTCCGGCTGAGGTCACCGGCCGAGAGGGGGCGGCTGCTGACAGAGGAGGCGGGCACAGGTCCCGTGTCCCAGGAAGCACCCTGGGTCCAGACCCTTGGCCTGGTCTTTCCCTGTGAGTGTGGGGGAGCTGGAGGCGGTGAGGGAGGGCCCCCCTCTGGCTGTTAGGACCAAGGCTGTCTACACTGCTGGGGGCCCGGCTTGCCCAGGGCGCCAGTCCCGCTGTGTGGCAGGTGTTCCGCCTCTCTGAGTCTCCGGCTTCCTCCCTGGAAAGTGGGGATCACCCCGCCTGGGGGGGGTGGCACTGATGTCTTATTCCTGTGAAAGGTCTGCGTGCGATGGAGAGCACTCTGGCTGGAGCCCACGCCGACGACGTCAGTCCAACACTGGCTCCGGCCCAGCCGCCAAGACACGGCGGGGAGGGAGGCCGGGCCAGACTCCTGAGTCACGGCTTCCCGTCGCTGCCAGCCGGGAAAGGGGAGGCAGGAGGAGCCGGGGAAGGAGGGGGTCCGGGCATCCTGAGGGCCAGCCGTGGCTGTGTCAGGCAGGACAGACAGACAGACGGACGGATAGAAAACCATCTGTGGACACCTGCTATACCCGCGGGGTTCCAGGCAGCAGAGTTGATCTCTCCAATTCCCTACCCCTCCCCAGCAGCCACACACACACACACACACACACACACACACACACACACACA
>PVJS01063940.1:0-10364 GCA_004027185.1 Glis glis | reverse complement strand
CCCGGCCCTATTTTTTATCCTTTATTTTGAAACCGGGTCTCACGAAGTTGCGGGGGGCCTCACAAAGGAGAGAGAGAGAGAGAGAGAGAGAGAGGGAGAGAGAGAGCAAGAAAGCTGAGGCTGGCCGCGAACCCAGATCCTCCGATCTCCTCCTCCCAAAGTACTGGGATTACAAGCGTGCGCCACCACGCCCGGCTGGGATTTTCTTGATAATATTTACATGTACATACCTATGAAGTATATCAACAATAATTTATGTCCTGAAAATGTGGTTTTGATGACTAAACTCTAGCATTTCCTTTAACCATGATAGACATTATACAATATGCTTTAAATGTTATTGAAGCGATTGTTTTTACTATATGAATTACTTTAAAGAGAGTAACAATTTATTTTCAAAAGAAGACACAAGTACCTTCAGGGGGTGACCCAGTATCTATTCTGTATAACGTAGACATATTGGAATTTACGCATCCACAGTGCATGGCCAACCGGTTATTGGGTATCATGCAGTAAGATCAACAGCAAAAAGAATTCTCTTTGATAGTATCATATATGGTACATATTCCTGTACATTCTTCAAGCTAACTACTATTTAAGAAAACATGAAGTCAATGGAGCGATGGACAGGGCTTAGGGGAAGGAGGAAGGGGGATAGAGATGTAAAGATGATAACAGCTTAACTAATGCTGTGTATGTATATGAAACTACCAATGTCAATCTAAATGACATATATATATGGGGAAGGGGAGGGAGGGGGATGGGATCCGGAGGGAAACGCACCAAGTGTTATGCACATGTATACTCCTATCACTCTCTACCTCAGTATGATGTATAATTACAATGCACCAATAAAAGTATATATAAAAATATGAAGTCAAATTTATTTGGAATTTGTGTTTAAGATGACTAGAAAATTAATGTCTTCTAAGAACAGAGCTAGAAAGTCTGTAAGAAAAAGTATTCGAATATTATGAATAGTAGTCCTTCGTCCCTCATAAAATGATTGCTTTAATTCTCTTAGGAGCAAGAATGTAATATTTTTAGCCAAGAGAAAAGACCTCAGCATAGGGTTATTTATTGTACCTCTTCTAGTTCCTCCTAGATGTTATTTCTAAGCTGTGTCTGAGTAGAGGAAAGGAAAGGAAATGTTATTAGCCCCAGCACTAGGAAATAGTCATGTAAATATGCCTCCATTGTTATTGGCAATTTCTTCTCTAAGAGGTAAATGTCTCAGATTTTACATATATTACAAAGACATTCAGGCCGAATGTCTTTATGGCTAATTTTTATGAGAAACCATGCCATAGACTAACAGGCTGCCTTCCTATTGAAGTGTAACTAGAATGGTATTGTTGGGGAAATGAGGAGAATTTAATATAAAGGTAATATTAGATTTTTTTTTTGGTCAAAGCTATAGTCACCTATCTTAGGTGTATTTTAGATGTGGCTTTAAATCAGTCCCTTGGACATATGATAATCTGGCTTTTGAAGTTGCACAACTGGCTTCTACTCACTTGCTCAACCAGCGAACGCCATGTGCAGCTGGCTGCTCCCTAAACCTAGATGTCAGAGTAGACTCATCAGCGCCGGGTTGGCATGAAAGACCAGATCGATAGCGATGTGGAAAATCTGCCCTGATGATGTTAACTTCCTTTCCACTTTCACTTATCAGATAAAATAAATGTCTGCAGTACCGAAATAAGGTCATACCTTCTGCTTTTTGACTCAAGGACAGTTTTGCTTAACCTGATTTGGTATCTCTCTCTGAAGTTGAGCCACGTAGGTAAAATGTGAGAAATTTACTGTTTTGAGTATCTTCTATCCTGAGTGTCTTAGGTGACCACACAAAGAGCAAGACATTAAGATGTTTAATAACTAGGATTTGGATGTAAGAGATCAGTTGCTTCGGCATTTAGATCTCTCTCTTTTCTTGCACTGTTTTTGTTGTCTGTAGTGGTGCTGGTGGTGGTGGTTTTGTTTTGGATGGTGCTGGGGATGGAACCCAGGGCTTCCACATGCTAGGCAAGTGCTCCACCGCTAAGCAACATCCCCAGCCCCTAGATTACTCTTAATAAGTGTGATGAAACCAGAAATCTTCTAATGCTAAACACCTTCAAGTTTTGATTTTGTATCCTCATGAATAAATGAATTGAATTAATGGTGCTGTTGAACACTGCACTGGTCTATCCAGTTTGTTTCTGGAAGACCTCTTTGTTTCACTGAGAAACTTAACTTCAATGAGCAGGAAGACTGAACTACAGTTCTATCAAACCAAATCTGATTTTTCTTTTAGAAACATTTTGAACATTCTTTGGGCAACAGAATTGTTCTTATTTCCTGATAAACAGAGGAGAACATTTCCATTTCATTTTGAAATATTAACCCCTAAAATGATAACAGGAATCCATACCTGTATCTAGAATAGAGCTCATTTCAAGTTGCTTTGATCTTAGTAGAATATGACACCAGGCACTGTGCTAGACATTGAGGTATGTAGAGTCTACAAATCAAGCCCTGTTTCCATCCTCATGAATCTTCCTGCTTAGTGGAAGAGGCTGTTATTTGGGAAATGATCATGCTAGTAAAAACATAAGTGAAGTGTGATGTATAAATACTATAAGGGAAAGGAGAGCGCGCTACAGGAACAAATAATGGGGGGATCTAGTTTAATGTGGGGGTCAAGGAAGGGTTTTCCGACCACGTGCTCTTTAAAGACTTTTAGGTTGTCATCATTAACCCTGCGGAGACACACCTGGGTTAATAATGTTTGTGGGGGGGAGCGCATTTCAAGGAAACAGCAGGTTAAAAGGTGCCAGGTGGCAGTGGGGAAATGAAAGACGCCCAGTGGATTTGGTGAGTAAGAGGAGCTGTGATTCAATATGGGGCTAGAGAGCTATTTCTGAGTTAAAAGTATGCTGAGCCTTTGCACCCAACAGGCATTTGACTTTAAAAATCCATGAGAAAATCACCCTAGGACCATTCGTAGGTCAGTCATTTGGAATAACAGTAGCCATGGAGGTAGAAGTGGATGAATTTTAAATAAATGTTGAAAGGACTGATAGGACTTGGTGACGGGCTGGACATGGGTGGAGAAGTGAAGGGCAGTGAATGAGAGGTTGAGGCGATGGTCAGATTGCTTCCGTAAGTGATGGGGTAAATGGAGGTACCGTGGACCAAGATGGGGAACAGCAGAAGAATTTATGCCTATGAAAATTATATTTTTCAATCATGGTGTTTGCCAGTTCATTCTTCTCTACCCTTATCATGCAATGATTCATTGATTAGTTCAATAAGTATCCAGAGAAAAAAGCAAAGAAGTTAATTATGCTCTAATGAATAGTGTGTTCAAAACTCATTTTGCCATAGTAAACTTGAGTTCCACAGGTACAGGGATTCCGTCTTATTCAATCTCTGTGACTTTCATAGTTTCTAGCTCATGTTTCATTCTCAATATTTATTGAATAACTAAATACTATCTTTAAACCACTTCCAAATTGAAGTATAATCATGTGAATAATCATGCAATGAAATTTTAACAATTTTGATATAGTCTAAGGGTTTCGGGGTACAATACTTTGTTTCGTAGACAAATGATTCAGAATATTTCATTTCTCATGATGTTCTGATGCTTTAAAAATTGTGATCGTAGCTTCTGTCCCTTAAAGTAGATCAGTAATGGAATATTCCAAGCTGAAGATATGAGCTATGAAAATGTGTTCCAACTTTTGGGCCAAAATTAGGATTAGAAGATGTGGTTTTAAATTACTATTTCATGGGGTATATTACCTTTAAAAGAGAACAGCATGGCCATTTTATATGTGATAAAAATGGCATAAAATTAGGTCTTAATTTCCGTATTTGTGAAACAGGACCTGTTTTGCTGATAATGTTTGTGAGAATTTGAGAACTCTAAAGCTGTCTTTTAGAAGTATCTAAGATAAATTATGCATATGAAATACCATGTATGTTTGTGTGCAGATAAAGACATCAATAGGATACTGATTATTAGAAGAGGGAAAAAAGATTTAAATTTATTAAGGGCCAAACTTTGAAATGCATAATTTCATTTAAACCTTCACAGTACTACTTTTGTGGTAAATGATATCACCCCCATTTTGCAGAAAATAGAAAAGTCAGAAGTTAGGTAATTTGGCCAGGATGTATACCTAGTTCTATTTGTCACCAAAGACAGAGTTTCTGTTCCCTGTTCAGGCTTTAGTTCATTCAAGATCCAAACTATGACACCTATCAAACTTTGCAACATAATGTACTATAGAACAGTGGTTGTTTACTTTTCCTGATTGCGTGGCTGCCTGGAAGCTGGGCTTAGTGCTACTGCCCAGTGTCTCAAGAGAGTGTCTTACTGAATATCAGTAGCCTGGGAAAAGATCAGAATTCAAAGTACAGTTTCTACTGAACACATATCGATTTTGTATCATCATAAAGTTAAAAAAAAAAGGTCAGGGAGAAATTTAGCAATATGGATCAAGAGATTCAATGCCTGACTAATAAGGTTTAGGAGAGTAAATATAGGGGAAGAAATTGTTTTAGAAAACAGTGGAACATTTTTCTGATTTGAAGAAAACCAGTAGATTTTTGATTTAATAGAGATCCTCCGTATGCTGAGTAAGGTGAATTTTAAAAGCTATTCGCGTCTACTTGCATCCTGGTGAAATTCCTGAGAAAAATCCTAAAATCCTTCAGAAAATAATATATTATCTATGAAGAAGTGAGAATCAGACTTATCAGTAGAAGCTGGAAATCAGGGGAGAAATATCTTCAACACAGAGAAAATGATTCTGAATCTAGAATTCAAGCAATCAACCAAGTTTGAAGGCAAAGACTTTTTCAACATGAAACAAAGAAATTCTGTTTGTAAACAGGTGCATTTTGTGGGGGGAAAATGTCATTCAAGGTGGTATTTCAGCACAATGAAAAATGGACAAAAAAAAGAGGATGAAACAGCTGAGTGAGGTCAGGGGTTAGAGGGGGAAGCCATTCAGGAAGTAAAAGAGCATAGAAAATTTGCCTTCAAAATCTTGGTAATATGGGGTTATATTTCATTTATTGTGTAGTTAAGTACACCATTTGGTTCTTTGGGGGCATGTTATTCACACACTCATCATATAAATGCTGATTATTAGCTGGGCGTGGTGGTAAACACCTGTAATCCAAGTACTTGGAGGGCTGAGACAGGAGGATCATAGGTTTGAGACCAGCCTCATCAACTTAGCAAGACTCTCAGCAACGTAGTGAGGCCCTGTTTCCAAATAAAAAATAAAAATGAACAAGGGGTGTAGCTCAGAGGTAGAATGCCCTGGGTTCAATCCCCAATACCACAAAGAAAAAAAAATGCTTCATTTTCTGTTTAGAAACAGCCTACAAATGACAGATTTAATTGTTTTACAGAACACTAGTTGTATTACTTTTTATTATATGAATTTAAAATTCTATTTTAAATTGTTTTGCTATTTGTAGTTTGTTTGTAGTTCCTCAGATGTGAATTGTACCATTCTGGTACTTACTGACAATAATACAAGAGAGTTTCCATGTGTGTAACTTTTGTAGCTTGTGTAATTTGGAGATTGTGAACTCATCTCAGGTGTGAGCTGCCTTCCAGGTGCACCTGCTGCAGCTCCATTGTGGGGACAGTTCCCAATTGGTAGTGTCATGTTTGTCAGGGGACTTGGGGATTTTATGAGTTCTGGAGTGATGTTTTTATGTTAGTTTCCCTGATTAGGATTTCTTTATCACATGGGAAGTGCACATTTCAGATCCACTCCTTTCAGTGGTGATTGTGTTTCTCCCAATATAATGGTTCAAAAATAATGGAATGAAGCCAATAGAAGAACCCTCTCAGAAGCAATTGTATCAATAACATATAATGGGCTCCTGGTGTTTTTAAAAACACAAAGCCAGTCCACGCCTTTTCACTTTACAGTTGAGGAGAGTGGGGTTCAAGAGTTAGATGACTTGTGCTGAGAGCCAATGAATTAAAAGCAGAGCAGAGTCTAAAAGCCACATCGCAGTCAGGCGTGGTAGCACACACCTGTAATTCCAGTACTTGGGGGGCTAGGACAGGAGGATCGCAGGCTTGAGGGCAACCTCAGCAACTTAGTGAGACCTTTAGCAACTTAGTGAGACCCTGTTTCAAAACAAAAAATAAAATATTGCTGGGCGTGTAGATCAGAGGTAGAAAGCCCCTGGATTCAATCCCTAATATCCTCCCCCAAAAAACAAACAAAAAACCAAAACATGGCATCTCTTGGTTGTTAAATACACTTTAACATAATTAAATACACTCTAATTCGATATGGATGGTGACTACTGCTCATTCACAGGTAAACCTGTCCTTCCTTTAGTTGCTATTCCTCCTTTGGCTTCAGGCTCCAGGTTCCTAGAGAGCGTTTTCCTAACCTTGATGCTATCCTGCCTTGCATAGTATCAAGCATTCGGGTGGTTTTCATTCTTTCATGCCCAATTAAATCAAAGCAGTAATTTTCTTTCTATTTACTACTAGCAGAGACGCTTGGCAGATCCTCTGTCAACAGTTTACTTTTGTTCCCTTTCTTTGACATCACGCAGTCTGCTTATAGATTTCTAAATCTTTGTGACAACTGCTGCCACATCTTGACGATTTTTTTTCTTCCCATGGTTAACTAACAAAGCATCTGACATCTTCATTATGCACTTTATAAATATCTACTGGTTTAGCAATTTTTAGTCATCTTTCTTCTATGTTTTTCTTATTTGTATAGAGTAAGGGAAACTTTCAGGACACATTTAAGCGAAATGTTCTTGGGCGTTGACTTCCTTCCCATGTTTTATAGAGAGCATATACAATATAGGTGATTTGTATTCACTTATCTAATTTAAAGAAATTTATCGTGATTTATTTTGTGTTCTGTTTGCAGAACAGAGTGTTCTGAACATCAACACCAAGTGGAAGCGCCTTAGGCTGAAGGGACAATATATTGTTTACACTGAAGGAGCTCGAGTGTGGACGGGAAAGCGCTGACAGGTCAAATGGATCCCATAGAAATGAGAAATGTCAACATCGAGCCTGACGAGGAGAGCAGCAATGGAGAGAGTGTTCAAGACAGCTACACGGGGGTGGGAAGTTCTGCAAAGGCAGCAATCAGCAGGTATGGGGTTAAGAGCCACCAGGGTCCATGGGAAAAGAGAAACCAAGGGTCTCATCGGGAAGAACTGGATTTGTTACAGATAAATTAGAGATAACAATGGCATTGCTGTTAACACACCAATTCTCTGTTCCTGAAATTCAGTAATAATGTCAATCTTTTGTGTGACTAACTTGGGACTGAGGTTGCAATGTTCTTGTCTCCATTAACCAGTAGCCCATGACTTAATTAGATTAGCATATTGCTCCCTTGCTTTCTGGACTATGCTTTCTCAGATTCCTCTTTCTTTGGCTGCCCTTTCAATGTGCTACATCTCCAGGCTTCTGTGGCCACTCTTTTCTAACTGTCCCCTGAGCAAGCTCATTACAACTCTTATGGGATCAGTCATTCATAGACCATATCCTCAGCCTGTTAGTTTCAGATCATTATATCCAACAGTCTGCCACATATCTCTGCAGGAGGACTAAGGTGTCTGAATCGCCTCATTCCTAAAGTCAAACTTCTAACGTCTCATATTGAATTCCTATCATTCCCTTCAAAACCCACTCCCCTCTGGTTATCCCCATCCCGGTAAAAATCACCATCATTCAACAATTCAATCAAAAGACAGTGTCAACTTTGACTCACCCCTTCTCTCCACCCACCCATCCAATGGACGTCTATAAATAGTTGTTTTTACCTTATTAATGTTTCAAATCCACCTTCTTCTGCTTATCCATTCTATCTCCATTTTTAGGCCCTCATCCTCTCTCACTTGTCTATTAGAACAGCTGATTTGTCTACGTATCTGACATTTGGTTCTCCTCTGTCTAGCCCTCTACTTACAAGAGTCATCTTTTATAATTGCAAATTAAATCATGCTCCATCCCTGGATAAAACTCTTCCATGAATGCACATTAGACCACACATTGCTTGGCATGCAAGGCCCTTCGCGATCTGTCCCTGACCTACCCCGCCTGTTCTCACCTTGCTCCCTTTTTGTACCTCTTGCCTTCACTCATTCTGTTGCATCTGCTAGAATCATCAGACCTCTTCCCTTTTCTCTCTATTGATACTGCTCATCTTTCCAGAATGAACTCGATATCAGGTCTCCTATGAAACTCTCCAAATGCCTTTACTGTCCTAGTGACCACCCCTCCTGTGTACTCCCTTTCCCTGCTCAGGTGGTGATCACACCACTACCACAGGTGAATGGCCTCTGCCAACCCACTATATACCGCACTGCCTGGGGCATAGCAGGTATTCTGTAGTTATTTGAAAAGTTAGTTAATTTCCCACAAAAGGTTGTATAACACAAATTGTACATTATTAAAGATGCTCAGAAGGGAATTTTTTTTTTTTTTTACCAAATCTAGGCCCAAAGTAAAGACTATTAACCTCAAGCAAGGACTTCTCATCTCATCCACATCATCCTAGAAGGGCTCTTGGGAGGAAGCACTGTTCTCTTCCAAGTAGTTCAATGCAATGAATCTGAGGGTCGTTAACTGCAAAGGCCATTGAGATCTAAATCGCGATCTCTTAAGGAAATACAACATGGTAGAACACAGGCCACTGGAGTCGGCTGAGTGATTTGACTTTGCAAAATATTTATCTTCTTTGAGCTTTAGTGGGAAATGTAGAATGGCAAACCAACGTCTACTTTTCTACTTTTCTAAATGAGTGCGTGGAATGTAGAGTTTCAGTAAATTTTTGTTCTTTCTCCTCCACATCATCACCCTTAGTAAACTAATCCAAATCTGAGGGCATTTTGGATTCTGGGTGAAATACACACAAATAAGAATTCTGCAGAGGTTGGCCGAGCCGGAGGGGCCGCCTCCCAAGAGCAGTCCTCGAGCGATCCAGTCGGCCCTCGAAAAGCCATAATGGAGTGAGCAACAACACTTTTGTTAAGCTTTATATAAAGTCTTTTGGACCACACACAATGACTTACCTTTTCATTCCTGGCTCAAAGACAGGTCCTCATTGTGCAATTTTATAATCACTTTAAAAGGACGGGTTTTATTTATTTTTTATTTCGATTGAACTTTTACATGTAAATTTTTGAGAAATTCAGCACATTGCATTTATTTGGGATGATTTTATTCATGTTTTCAATACATTCTGGGTTTGGTATAAAAACATGTAACACACTGGGGACATTTCTCATATATTTTATGTAATCTTGGCATGCTTCAGGGCTATAACTCATCCCTTGCCAAAATAAAACATGGAAATGCCTAAACGAAAAAAGACAATCTGTTTACTTTCAAATTCTAAATTTAAAAAATTACTCATGAAATAGAAATTTGAGTTGATTGATTATAGTGAAAAATAAAGGGCTGGATATCCCTGAGTTTAGATTCTACTTTTAAGTGACACTTGCTTTTATAATTCTTAGTCCCATTTTATCCTATCGCCTCAGTTTCCAACTATGAACATCATGTCCCAGTCCTCACATAGCAAGTATATTAACTACAGACTATTAAAGTAAATCACAAAAAGATGATGGCAAGAGTGTAGAAATGCAGGAAGGCAACAAGTGGGGGCATTATGTTTCCTATGAGAGATACAGGGTGCCAGGAAATGTTTTTAACTTTATACTCAAAGCTATCTACTCCTTGAGTTCCAGAAAAGCACATCAAACCATGTGATTTTGTCTGCAGTTTCTATCTACACCTTATATTGCTCTCTATTCTTTTTTTTTTTTTTTTTTGCGGTACCAGGGATGGAACCCAGGGGCATTCTACCTCCAGGCTACACCCCCGGCCCTATTTTTTATTCTTTATTTTGAAACAGGGTCTCACTAAGTTGCAGAGGGCCTCACTAAGTAGCTGAGGCTGGCCGCGAACCTGGATCCTCTGGTCTCAGCCTCCCAAGTACTGGGATTACAAGCGTGTGCCACCACGCCTGGCTTATTGCTCTCTATTCTTAAGGAATGACCCTGCCATCCTTCTTCTTCACCAGATTATTTTCAGGATTAGCTCGTATTAAGAAATATAATTTGTAGCTAGGCATGGTGACACACACCTGTAATCAGTACTTTAGTACTTAGGAGGCCGAGACAGGAGAATCACAGGTTCTAGGACAGCCTCAGCAACATAGCAAGACTCTCAGCAACCTAGTGACATCCTGTTTCAAAAGAAAACACTAAAAAAGGGCTGGGGGTGTAGCTCAGAGGTAGAATGTCCCTAGGTTCAATCCCCAGGACCACCAAAAAAGAAGAAAGGAAATAAGGAAGGA
>PVJS01063939.1:0-10361 GCA_004027185.1 Glis glis | reverse complement strand
TGTGTGTGTGTGTGTGTGTGTGTGTGTGTGTGTGTGTGTTGTTACTGGGGATTGAATTGGGGCATTCTATCTACAAGCTATACCTCCAGCCCTTTATATTTTTGGTTTTGAAATGGTCTTGCTAGGCTGTTGAGAGTCTTGCTAAGTTGCTGAGGCTGGCCTCAAACCTGTGATCCTTCTGTCTCAGCCTCCCAAGTACTGGGATTACAGGTGTGCGCCACCACACCCCACTGCTGCTTCCCTTTTACACTTAATATAATTTAGCCATTTTTCTATGCTAATACATTTGGAATATCTGCATATTACTATATAGATCAGTGCTTTTTGTCCTTAGCAGTATTGACATTTTAGGTTGAATAATTCTTTGTGGGGCTGTCTTGTTCATTTTAGGATGTTCCTAACTCCATCCTTTAGGTGCCAGTAGCACCTCTTCTTC
This sequence comes from Glis glis, assembly GCA_004027185.1. NCBI lineage: Eukaryota > Metazoa > Chordata > Mammalia > Rodentia > Gliridae > Glis > Glis glis. The sequence goes on along the minus strand of PVJS01063939.1, from coordinate 9,925 downwards.
CACTTGTGACAAAAATGTTTTCAGGCATTGCCAAATACCCTGGGTGCGGGTGTGTGTGTGCGCGCGCGCACGTGCGCATGTACGCACACAGAATTGCTCCTACTTAAAAGTCACCAGTAAAGATAGGAGCAACTAGTTTGCTTCCACATTTTTCACTACAAAGAATGGGGCATGGAATATACTTATATTAATTGTAAGTATTATCATTGAATAAATTCCAAGAAGTACAGTTGTTACGTCAATATTTTGATAGAAATTTCCAATTTGTTTCAAAAAGAATTTTGTTTTTCACTATATCCTGATGATTTCGAATCTGTATCTCTTCCCTGAGTTCTAGATCCAGATAACCAGCCACTGATGGGACATCTCTGAGTGTCTCAGAGGCCTGTCCTAAGCTCAGCCCTTACCTTCTCACCCCACCAGACGTGCATCTCTTGCCATATTTCTCTGTCAGAGCACCATCCTCTGCCTAGTTGCTCAAGCCAGAAACCTCCTTCCCTACTCTTCCTTCAACCAGGCAGCAAATCCTGTCCAGTCTTCCCTCTTAATCTTTCTCTTAATTCATTAGTTTCTTTTCATCCCTCTATCCATATCTTTAATTCAAGCTACTGCTGGTTCTTGCCCATATCTTTGTAGCAGTGCTGGGACATTTCCTCTTTCTGGTTTCTAGCCTTTGTCCCTAATAACCCATTGTCCTAAGGTAGAGGGAATTTGCTGCAGCTCAGATATTAGTCTGGTGCCCCCTGCTGCAGCTGTCCAGTGAGCCTGCTGCCCCCCCCCACCCCCAGTATCACATGGTGAGGCAGACGGCAACTGACCTGCATTACTCTGGATTTCAAGTTTTTGTGATCAGTCTGGCATGGTGGTACACACCTGTAATCCCAGCTACTCGGGAGGCTGAGGCAGGAGGATCACAAATAAATTAAACATAAAAAGGGCTAGGTGTGTAGCTCAGAGGTAGGATGCCCCTGGGTTCAATCCCCAGTACTAACAGAAAAAGAAATTCATTTAGGGAAATAATGCTCTATGTGTGACATGTATTTCACTACATATATTTCTTCCCTTGGCTTTGACTCATTCATCCTCCCTCGAATATCCTTTTGGTCCTCTGATTTTCTGATTTTCCTGTTTCTTTAAACTCTGCTCTCTACCCACCCAGCTGCTCTACTTTCTTTAGTACCTGACATTTTCCTGCCACTTTAACCACACATTTTCTCCCCTATTTATCAGTTTATCCTTATGGCATTTGTTGTATCTTTACTTTGTATGTTCATGTGTACTTTTTATTTAACTTTGTAGAAAAGTCAACCATATGTAAAAATAATACAAACCAGTGAGTCAAGGAGAGAAGATGTAGGAATTCCAGACTCAGGTTTCAGCACAGGGGTTAGGATACAGAAGGGCCGTTTATTTTATATCCCTCTCCCCCCCAGCCATGGCACTGGCGGATGGACCCAGTAGTGGTTTACCACTGAGCTACATCCCAGCCCTTTTTTATTTTGAGACAGGGTTTTGCTGAGTTGCCCAGGCTGGCCTTGAACTTGTGATCTTCCTTCCTCAGCCTCCTGAACAGCTAGGATTACAGTTGTGCACCACTGTGCCTAATAGCAGAAATACCTTTTAAATATCCCAGCCCAGTGCCTGAGCCATCATGACTTCTCTTGACAAGACTTTAATTTTATGTGGTTCCCCATAGAAATGTAAGAAAATACCCCACAAACTGGTTACACTCTTGGTTAAACTAAAACTTTTGGAGAAAATCATTGTCTATCAGCCTTGTAGCATGCCATTTTGTGATATCTTAAATCCCAAGAAAATAAGGGGTGTCTAGGAACTCGGGAATCTCTGTCATGGTATGTATAGATTGCTATGCAAGATTGGTGTAGGGACAAGCTCTGGAATTTTCTTTTTTTTTTTAATTTTGAAACAGGGTCTCACTAAGTTGCGGAGGGCCTCACTAAGTAGCTGAGGCTGGCCGTGAACCTGTGATCCTCCTGTCTCATCTTTGCAAGTACTGGGATTACAGGCGTGCGCCACCTTGCCCGGCTTGCAGTTTTCTACAAGAAGTCAACTCCAAGTCTGTGGAAATCATACTTAGCAAAATCTTGGCAAAGAACCATACACCCCCCTCCCCCCCACACACATTCTCTATGTGTGGTAGTTCTCTAACACTCTGTAATTAATTTTATTTTTACAGTGAATAACTACAGAATAAGAATAATGCATAACCTATTTCTGTTTTTTACTGTTTTAGGAGACATCACACAGAAGGGATATGAAAAGAAAAGGTCCAAACTCCTGTCTCCTTACAGCCCACAGACACAAGGTAAGTGATGAGAAATGGTTTCAACTTCTTCAGTATTTTTACACCAAAGAGATCTTATTAGAGATCTGTTTTTCCTTTGTTCCTGTTTTTTTCCCTCCCTTTTTCACTAGGGGAGAGAAAAATGAAAGGAAATAAAGAAGAAAGTGGATCTTAATTGAGCATCTGCTGTGTGCCAGGCACTTTATTTATTTATTTATTTATTTATTTATTTATTTATTTTGCGGTACTGGGGATTGAACCCAGGGCCATTCTACCTCTGAGCTACACCCCCAGCCCTATTTTTTATTCTTTATTTTGAAACAGGGTCTCACTAAGTTGCGGAGGGCCTCACTAAGTAGCTGAGGCTGGCCTCAAACCTGGATCTTCCGGTCTCAGCCTCCCAAATACTGGGATTACAAGCGTGCACCACCATGCCCAGCACCGGGCACTTTAAAAATACACAAGGCCATCAAATCATTTATGCAGAACTTGGGCGTTAGTATGTAAAAGACTGAGATGATTCAATGCAGAAAATTCCAGGCTATGGAAAAACTGCATCTTATTTATGATAGAGTACAGACTTCAGTGGAGAGGAATAAGGAGAGCTAGATAGGGAGGAAGGACAGATCCAGTATTATAAGGCAGCTCAAAGGTTGGACAACTAGAAGACTTAGGAACAGGACCCCAAATAAACATGATGATTAATTCACAGCCTGATTATTCCTTCTACAAAGAGACTGGCAAATTCTTTAAATATCTGGAAGTCCAGTGTTACTTTTGTGCTTTATTCTAAAGGGGTATCATAACCTTGCTTCTAAATAAGGCTTTCTCCAAGTTATCATAAAGTTACTCAGGTGGTGGCACACCTCTGTAATCCCAGTACTTGGGACGCTGAGACAGGAGGATTGCAGGTTTGAGGACAGCCTCAGCAGCTTAGCAAAACCCTCAACAACTTAGTTAGACCCTGTTTCAAAATAAAAAGGGCTGGGAGTATAAATAACTAGGAGGTAGAATGCCCCTGGGTTCAATCCCCAACATGAAAGGAAGGAAGGAAGGAAGGGAGGAAACGAGAGAGGGAAAGAGGGAAGAAGGGAGGGAGGGAGGGAGGAAAAGGAAGGAAGAGAGGGAGGGAGGGAAGGAAGGAAGGAAGGAAGGAAGGAAGGAAGGATGGATGGAAGGAAGGAAGGAAATAATTATCTATAGTCAGGCTATATAGAAATCAAATCATAGCTGGGCGTGGTGGCGCACGCTTGCAATCCCAGTACTTGGGAGTTTGAGACCAGATCCAAGTTCGCGGCCAGCCTCAGCTACTTAGTGAGGCCCTCCGCAACCTAGCAAGACCCTGTTTCAAAATAAAGAATTAAAAATAAGGCTAGGGGTGTAGCTGGGAGGTAGAATGCCCCTGGGTTCAATCTCCAGTACCGCAAAAAAAAAAAAAAAAAAAGAAACCAAATCATGTTAAAAAACCAGTTTACAAATTTACTTTGAGAAATATGTATTGTCAGCACATTCTTGTCCCATGGAAAACCTACACGGGAGCCAAAACATAAATAGACAGTTGCTCAGTGAGTATGAGTTTGGCAAATCCGATGTTTAATTGTAGTAGGGGAAGAGAGTGTGACAAATCCATCTGAGAAGGGATAGCCTTGCAGATGACCCCACAGGGGAACTAGAACCCATTCAATGAGAACTCCTTCAACTTTCTGCCACCAGACTTCAAACTTTCCACATCTGTGCCCATCCATTTTTACCTCCTTCCTTCTTGTTAAAAAGGTTAGTTAAGGGCCGGGCATGGTGGTGCACGCTTATAATCCCAGTACTTGGGAGAGGGAGACAGGAGGATCCAGGTTCGCAGCCAGACTCAGCTACTTAGTGAGGCCCTCCACAACTTAGTGAGACACTGTTTCAAAATAAAGGTAGAATGCCCCTGGGTTCAACCCCCGGTACTGCAAAAAAAAAAGGTTAGTTAAGCGGGGCATGGTGGTGCACGCCTGTAATCCCAGTACTTGGGAGGCTGAGACAGGAGGATCACAGGTTCTAAGTTAACCTCAGCAACTTAGTGAGGCTCTCAGCAACTTAGCGAGACCATGTTTCCAAATAAAACATAAAGCAGAACAGTGCTGGGGGTATAGCTCAGAGGTAGAAGGCCCCTGGGTTCCACGCCTGGTACCACACACCCACACACATACCAAAAAAAAGAAGCTTACCTGACTCTCCAGCCAAGGACAGTCATTCTACTTGTGCTTTGGATCCCAACCCCTCCTCCCTTTTCAGAAATCTTACACTGTCCAGTGGCACCAGGACAGGGCGGGCATTGGGAGTAGTTTCTGATGGGTATGGACAGTGAGGGGTACAGTGTCTGTAGAGAATTTAAAAAGCAATAATAACACTGAGAAAAAGTTGGTCTGCTTTCTGTTATCACTTTGTGCAGCAATTCTAACCACTATTAGTAATAAAATACTGCTCCTGCTGAGGCAGACAGCTACTCTGCCCTTGGTATGCCATTGCAGTCACCCTCCCTCGGAACCAGATTTTTCCTAAGCAGTTCGTCATGCTCATTACTGTCCTACTTAAAAAAAAATTCTCCCCTGTCAACCACTTCCATCTCTACCCTCTCTATAGCCCCTTTATAATCAAACTGCTCAGAACTCTCTATACTTACAATTTTTTTCAACTGCTCATTCCTGTCCCATCTGGAGCTATTATCATCAAATCTCAGTAGTATTCAGTATGCTACCTCTCTTCTTTTAAAGAACTCTCCTAAGCCGAGCGTGGTGGTGCACGCTTGTAATCCCAGTACTTTGGGAGGCGGAGACCGGAGGATCCGGGTTCCCGGCCAGCCTTAGCTCTCTCGCGCTCTCTCTCCGTCTCTCTTCCTGTCTTTCTCTCTCTCTCCTTAGTGAGGCCCTCCGCAACTTCGTGAGACTCGGTTTCAAAATAAAGTATAAAAAATAGGGCTGGGGGTGTAGTGCGGAGGTATAACGCCCCTGGGTTTAATCCCCGGTACCGCAAAAAAAAAAAAAAAAAAAAGAACTCTCCTTGTTTTTCTACTCCGAGGTATATTCCCAGCCCTATTTTATTTATTTATTATTTATTTATTTATTTGCAATACTGGGGATTGAACCCAGGGGCATTCTATCTCTGAGTTACACCCCCAGCCCTATTTTATTCTTTACTTTGAAACAGGATCTCACTAAGTTGCGGAGGGCCTCACTAAGTAGCTGAGGCTGGCCTCGAACATGATCCTCCTGTGTCCACCTCCCAAGTACGGGGATTACAAGTATGCACCACCACGCCTAGCTTTTATTTTTTATTTTGAAACAGGGTTTCGCTAAGTCGCAGAGGGCCTCCCTGAGTTGCTGAGGCTGCTTTTAACCTGCAATCCTTGTTTCTCAGCCTCCCATGGCTTTAATAGTCATGTGAATATAGGTAACTCCCCAATACTATCTTCAGCTCATTTAACTTCTGAGCCCCTGATCAATAGATCCAACTGCATACTTTATATATCTGCATGGTGGCACATGCTTGTAATCCCAGTACTTGGGAGGCTGAGACCAGAGGATCCAGGTTCGCGGCCAGCCTCAGCTACTTAGTGAGGCCCTCCGCAACTTACTGAGACCCTGTTTCAAAAAAATAAAGATTAAAAAATAGGGCTGGGGGTGTAGCCCGGAGGTAGAATGCCTCTGGGATCAATCCTCAGTACCGCCAAAAAAAAATTTTTTTTAAATTTATAGCTGGGCGTGGTGGCACATGCATGTAATCCCAGTACTTGGGAGGCTGAGATGGAGGATTTCAGGTTCGCAGCCAGCCTCAGCTACTTAGTGAGGCCCTCTGCAACTTAGTGAGACCCTGTTTCAAAATTAAAGAATAAAAAATAGGGCTGGGTGTGTAGCTCGGAGGTAGAATGCCTCTGGGTTCAATCCCTAGTACTGCAAAGAAAAATAAATAAATAAATTTATGACTTCTGTACACCACCCCAGCTTCTACAACCAATCCTCCCCTTCACACACTAAAAATCCAATTACAAGAACCTCTGAACTGCTCCTGTCTTTCTCTTCTAATTTTTGCCTTCTGAGTAAATACAGCTCACATCCATAAGCCCAACATGTTAAAGATTTAAAGTCACAATCAGCCGGGCGTGGAGGCTGAGACAGGAGGAGTGCAGGTTCCTGGCCAGCCTCAGCAATTTAATGAGGCCCTCTGGAACTTAGTGAGACCCTGTTTCTTTCTCTCTTTTTTTTGTGGTACTGGAGATTGAACCCAGGGCATTCTACCTCTGGACTATACCCTCAGCTCGTTGTGTTTTTTTTTTTTTTTTTTTTTTGCGGTACTGGGGATTGAACCCTGGAGCATTCTACCTCCAAACTACACCCCCAACCCTATTTTTTATTCTTTTTTTTTTGTGGTATTGGGGATTGAACCCAGGGGCTTCTACCTCCGAGCTACACCCCCAGCCCTATTTTTTATTCTCTATTTTGAAACAGGGTCTCACTAAGTTGTGGAGCACCTAAGTAGCTGAGGCTGGCCACGAACCTGGATCCTCTGGTCTCAGCCTCCCAAGTACTGGGATTACAAGTGTGCACCACCACGCCCAGCTTTTTTTTTTTTTAATGCAGGGTCTTACTAAGTTGCTGAGGGCCTCACTAAGTAGCTGAGTCTGGCTGCGAACCTGCAATTCTCCTGTTTCAGCCTCCTAAGTACTGGAATTACAAGTGTGGGCCACTATGCCTAGCTCCCAGCCCTGTTTTTCTTTCTTTCTTTTTTTTTTTTTGTGGACCGGGGATTGAACGCAGGGGTGTTCTACCTCCGTGCTATACCCCCGGCCCTATTTTTTATACTTTATTCTGAAACCGGGTCTCACGAAGTTGTGGAAGCCTCACTAAGTAGAGAGAGAGAGAGACAGGGAGAGACAGAGAGAGAGCTGAGGCTGGCCGTGAACCTGGATCCTCCAGTCTCAGCTTCCCAAGTACTGGGATTACAAGCGTGCGCCACCATGCCTGGCTCTGTTTTTATTTCTTAATTTTGAAACAGGGTCTCACTAAGTTGTTGAAAGTCTCACTACTTGCTGAGGTAGTCCTGGAACCTGTGATCCTCCTGTAGCCTCCCAAGTACAAGGATTGTAGGCTGAGGCCCTATAGGGCTGGGGGTGGAGCTCAGAGGCAGAATTCCCCTGGGTTTAATTCCCAGTACCACCAAAATAAATAAATAAAATAAAGTCACTTTCAGTAGTCCTGTCTTCATCCCCATCTTTTGTGAATCACCAAGTGATAAGTTTTCTGTTTCTTTTTGATCCAGTTTTGGTAAATTTAATGTTTTGAGGAAATTGTTGTGTATAAGTTTTCAGATTTGTTAACTTATTCACAATGTTTCTTTTTTTTGGTACTGGAGGTTGAACACAAAGGCATTCTACCTCTATCATATACCCCCAGCCCTATTTTATTTTTAAATAGGGTCTTGCTAAGTTGCTGAGGCTGTCCTTGAACCTGTGATTCTCCTGTCTTACCCTCCCAAATACTAGGATTACAGGCATCTACCACCATACCTGGCTCACAATATTCTTTTTATCTTTTTTTTTTTCATTTGTTTATTTTTGGTACTGGGAATTGATCCCAGGGGCGTCCTACCTCTGGGCTATATCCCCAGCCCTTTTCATTTTATTTATTTATTTTTTTTTTTTGCGGTACCGGGGATTGAACCCAGGGGAGTTCTACCTCCGAGCTACACCCCTGGCCCTATTTTTTATCCTTTATTTTGAAACCAGGTCTCATGAAGTTGCAGAAGGCCTCACTAAGTAGCTGAGGCTGGCCGCGAACCTGGATCCTCCTGTCTCAGCCTCCCAAGTACTGGGATTACAAGCGTGCGCCACCACGCCCAGCCCTTTTTATTTATTATTGTTTTTTTAACTTCTCATTAAAATATTTATTGAATTTGGTTCTAGTATAATTTTAAAAACTCCATTTTCTAAAGGAGTCATAAGAGAAATATCTATTAAAATTGCAGATTAATAAAAGCATCTAAAAGCACAGGATGTCAGCAGGAGCTTTGCCATCTTGAAAAGGTTGCTCCAGCTTAGGCATCTTGCTTCTCCATCCTCAGTGTCTGTAGTTGCTCTCAATATCATTATATAGCCCACTTCAGCTTCCCAGTGAAGAGAAAATGAAGCATATGATGGGCAATGATCTAGTATCAGGTACTTCCTTGATTTCCTTCGTCTTGCTGGATAGAAAAGGATTATATTTAAGCATTGGCGTATCAAGACACGATTACGTGCTTTTCAACCAGTTTAGACAGTTGTCTTGGTAAAATGGAGAAGCCATAGGTTTAGCCTGCCTTGGATTGACGAATACAACTGTAGGCTGTGGTGAGTTTTTTTTGTGTTCAACAGCGCATGAGAGAGGCAATAGTCCTTGTGCTGATGATGTTCTTGAGATAAATGTTAGTGAAGTCTTAAAAATAATCTTCCCTCTTAAAACCTGAGATTGGATGTTACAGTCACTTGTAGGGTACAAAAACACATATACATCCTGCAACACGCTGGTTGCAGGATATCCGTATCCCAGAAACGCCTCATAAGGGAGCAAATACCAACCATCAGTTGTCGTTGCTTTAAATTCCACTTGCAGCCAGTGACGGTGCAGGATACCGTAACGGCTGTTGGCGCACTGTACCCCAACAACGTCACGGCCACGAGGAGATGAACTAAGCTAGCTTCAAGAGACACTTCATGACACCAGCCCTACGGCCACAACCTCAGGATGCAGAAAACGAAACCTTACCTTTTTTTTTTTTGCGGTACCAGGGATTGAACGCAGGGGCGTTCTACCTCCACGCTACACCCCCGGCCCTATTTTTTTATACTTTATTTTGAGACCGGGTCTCACGAAGTTGTGGAGGGCCTCACTAAGTAGAGAGAGAGAGAGACAGGGAGAGAGAGAGAGAGCGTGCGCACATGCGCGCGCGCGTGCTTGAGCTGAGGCTGGCCTGGAACCCAGATCCTCCGGTCTCCGCCTCCCAAAGTACTGGGATTACAAGCGTGGGCCACCACGCCCGGCGAAACCTTACTTTTTATTTTGAAACAAGGTCTTGCTAAATTGTTGAGGCTATCATTGAACTTGCTATCCTCCTGTCTCAGCTTCCCAAGTACTGAGATTACGGTCATGTGCCACCATGCCCAGCTTGCTATTTATTTATTTATTTATTTATTTATTTATTTATTTATTCATTCATTCATTCATTCATTCATTCATTCATTCATTCATTCATTGGTACTGGGGATTGAACCCAGGGGCATTCTACCTCTGGGCTACATCCCCAGCCCTATTTTTTTCTTATTCTTTACTTTGAAACAGGGACTTGCTAAGTTGCAAAGGGTCTCACTAAGTAGCTGAGGCTGGCCGTGAACCTGTGATCCTCCTGCCTCAGCCTCCCAAGTACTGGGATTACACTATGCCCAGCTTCTTTTTATTTTTAAAGTCTCTACTTTGTTTGTATTGGGCTGGGGATGTACTTCACTGGTAAAGCACTTGCCTGGCATGCATGAGGCCCTGGGTGATTCCCTAGGATACCTCTCTCCCCTCTCCCCCCTCCCCTCTCCTCCCCTCCCCTTCCCTCCCCTCTCCT
>PVJS01063938.1:0-10364 GCA_004027185.1 Glis glis | reverse complement strand
TCTCTCTCTCTCTCTCTCTCTCTCCCATGAGCTCTGCAGACTTCACCTAACATGGACTGAACCCATGAAATCCCCAAAATTGTGAGCAAATAAATCTCCTTCCTCTAAGTTGCTATCATTGGGTTTTTGGGGTCACAGCAGTTAAAATGCTGACTGAAACATCTGAGTTTTTGCTTTCTGACTTCCTTTACCCCAGCCACAGCAGGGCTGCCTCTTTACTACACCTTATGCACATTCTTCACTTTGCAGGAATGCACTTCCTCTACATCCAAATCCATACTGCTCTCACCTCATACACTGCACTTTGCTGAATGCAACATCATCAGTAAGGGTGGTCCTCTCTAAATTAATACACAATGCATCTATTACTTTGATTTATTTTCATTTGTGGAACAATCCAGACTATGCAGTAATTATTTGTTTGTCTATTGCAGGTCTCTTCTAATAGAATTTAAGCTGCAGGGGTGGAAGGACATCACCTGGGCTGTTCACTGCTGCAATGCCTGTGTCCTGAAGACTGTGACCAAGTGGTGGATACTGGATAAATATTTATGGAATGAATGGCCATTCGTGATGATGGTAATGATTATTCTTAACAAATCAAAGAGTTCTTAAGCCCAAGTGTGCTTAAATACCAATAATGTTTGCATTTCAATTGTAATACTAGTTGGATTCAACAAATTTGTCATATTTTAATAGTCTCAGGTGACTAATATAGTGCTGACACCACTGTGAGATATATTAATATAACTTCTTGTTCTGTTCAAGAATCAATCAAAAATATTTATTGAATATTTCCCATGTTTCTTTCTAATAATTTGTCCAAACTAAACACTGTTTATTATTTTTAAACAGGATGTGAGCTGCACCAATTTTTTTCAGTTAGGAAAGCAAGATAAAATAAAAGTCTGCATAATAATATGCATTCAAAAATATCCTTCACAAATACTAAATATGAGCTCAAATTTGACCTTGATATTTGCTAATGTCAAAAAAGAAACACAATGTGACATAACATTTTACTTGTCCATAGGATAATAATGTGAATTATTAGTGAAAGTGTACTTTTTCCTGGCACAGAGACTTGAAGGCTTCTCTGTGATTCTGACAAAGATACAATAGACATGGATTTTTCTTTTTTCCATCTGCGCTACTACCCCCGTCTATGCCTATAACCAAATGTCCTATAGCTGATAAAGCTATTTTTAAAGGTCTGGATTCAGCAATAAAATATGGATCAATTCAATGCACATTTGTTTGTGTTTAGCTGCTCCCTAAGTGAAAGGCAATGGACACAACACAGAATGCAGAATTCAGCATGGTTTTCAGAAGGGAGTAGCATGAGCCTGACTACCTACCTTCAAAGGCCACCTCTGCCACTTTCCAACCCTGTGACCATGGGCAAGTTACTTAAACTTTCTGTGCCTCAGTCCCCTTATCTGTCATTTTTATTAACATTACTTTCTTAAAATAATTGTGATAAATTAAATGAGTTAACTATGTATTAAATGCTTAGAACAGTATACAGCATTTATTAAGTATTATATGAGGTGTCCTATGATCACCAATATTAATATTACTGGTAAAAATACATAAGTCAAATTAGATCATTTTCTGCTCAAGGGGTTCCACTGACTTTCCACCTCACTGAGAGTAGAACCCAAAGTGTTTAAAATCCCCCTTAATGTTTTGTGCTGTTTGGCCTCTGGCTGTCTTTCCTCTCACCATCCCACTCTGCTCCTGACTTGCTGGTTTCCCTGAGGTCACCTGGAGCCAATGGGCTACAGCCGGGAACCAAACCAGAGACTTTGCATTTGCTTACCCTCCGCCTGGAACAGTGTGCTTGTGCTCCTCAGCATGGCATGTCCCCACCCCTGACATGTCACCTTCATGAGATTTTCACTGACCTCACTTCTTTTTTCCTTCCTCCCTCCCTTCCTTCCTTCCTTTCACTGTGGATTGAACCCAGTGGCATACTACCTCTGAGCTACACCCCAAGCCTTATTTATTTAGGGTCTCACTGAATTGTTGAAACTGACCTAAAACCTGAGCTCCTCCAGGCTCAGGCTTGGTCCCTGACCTCACTTCTTAAAATTGCTCTGCCCACTACTGTTCCCCATCCTCTGCTCTATCTTTCATTCTTACTTATACCTATATACTATTTACTAAAATGTTTTAAGTTTTTTCATTCTTTGTTGGCCTAGATTGTGGAGTAAACTTCACAAGGTTAGGTATTTCATTGTTTTGTTCATTTTTCATCACCATCCCCTAGAAAACCTGCATGACATTAAATATTTGTTGAATGATGTGGTGAAAGAATGGCTTTCAGCACAGCTCCCACATTTGACCCCTGGACTACTTACTTCCCATCGGCAACGTTAACAGTCCTGAAGAGTGGGTAATCTTCGGGGGCTGGTTTTCCAGTGTGGTCTTCAAACAGAAAAACCGGTGATCTCCCAACCTCAACACCAACTTGCTGAATACCATGCTCATTATATATAGATAAAAGGAAAGACTGAATTCCCTTTTTGGGTTTTACTGTAAATAATATTGAAAAATCTTCTGGAAAAGTTCCACCTGAGAGGAGAAGGCCAAAGAGTTAGAAATTTTGGATTTCCAAATTGATCTTAGATCACAGTATTTGTTTTAACTTTCTATGTGACAACCTTAATGAGTCATCTAAAGTCAGAGAGTAAACAGTTCAACAAACAAATGGTGCGGGGCAGTCTATGACTCGATTAAGCTTGCCCTGTAATATTGGTCCAAGTTATATTCAAGCTTGAAAGCCACACATTGAAAGCATAAAGATTATGAGAAATTGTATTCAAAGTAAGGAAACACGATCATGGTGCCAGTACAATATCAGACACTACAGTATCAAACACATAAGGCTCATTCTTAAGACACTTATTTAAACACTACCTTTGTAGTGCTTAGAGGTTTGTATTTTCCGGCTTTGTCTATTCGATAGCTATGCAATCTCTCTTTGAAGAGGCATTGAAGGTAGCGTTTTTGATCAGTTAGTTGTTCCTATCAAACAGTGCAGTTTCACTAATAAAAAGCATATGTATTTATAAATGAGAACTATTAGGCACTTAGCTAGCTTGGTTCTAAATTCACGTAGGCATACTGTCTTTTTTTTCCCCTTCCACTAATCACATCCCAAGTATCTAGCATACTCTTTGATCTACATAGGTACTTACTAAACATTCATTAAATAAATATGTAAGTTAAATGATTACCATACATATATCTCAGAAAGTTAATGACTCACTATATTTTATAGAAATATTACATATTAAATAGGTTTTATTTTCAAAGTAGTTTTACAAATATATCTTATTTAATATATATCGTATTTAATTATTTGAGGGATGAGATTACTTGAGTTGAAATGTTGTCTACTTGCAAAACAGGTCTATATGCATGTGTAATTAACAATATCTGGGGCAATATTAAGAGTTTTCATAGTCAATCCATTGATTCTAAATTCTATTATGGACAGTAGTATAAAATGATAAAGTATTAATGCATATGGTTGTCATGGATTCAAATTCAAAAGATTACAGGAGATCAGCAATTCCACCTCTAAGAATTTATAGAGATAGGATGTTATGTGTTAGGACATTATGTCTCAATTCATCAAAGCATTATTAAAAATAGTAAATTGTTAAAATTGGTCCCAGTTGTTGAGATTGGTTAAATGAGGTATAAAATATCTACATACTAGAATCCTATGAAATCACTTAAAATAATGTAAAACAATAATGTTTATGAATTGGAAATCATTAAAACTATATTATAAACTAGGCATGGTGGCACACACCTGTAGTCCCAATACAGGGGAGGCTGAGACAGGAGGAATGTAGTTTTGAGGCCAGTCTCAGCAACTTAGCAAAACCCTGTTTCAAAATAAAAAAATAAAATAGGACTAGAGGTGTAGCTCAGAGGTAGAATGCCCCTGGGTCAAATCCCCAGTAACACAAAAACAAAACAAAACAGAAAAATATATTATAAAAAGAAAATAGCAAGCAGTGAAAATACATTTTTATGCTACAAATATATGCATAGTTGACTGTAAGGTAATATAGTATCACAGTAAAAACATCTGGATCATTTGGTTCAAATTCCAGCCCTATGACATCCTCGCTATCTGTTCTTGGCAAACTATTTAAAACCTCTTGGCTGGCTTCTCCATCCACTAACTAGGCTAATAATGCAATCAGTCCCACAGAGCTATTGTGGAAATTTAATGAGACTATGTCATAAAAAAGCAATCAATGTCAACTATTTGGCTCATATATACATATACATATATAAATATGTATATGTATTTATATATACATATATAAATATGGCTATACATATACATATGCATATATGTATATGTATTTATATATACATATATAAATATGGCTATATAAATATATATAAATATATAAATAAATATATATAAATATATATATAAATATATATAAATATATATATATAAATATGTCTACTAAACTCCAAACTAAATAATCATTTAAAATTTTTGAATACTGTCATAACAAAATCTATCAATTTGACTGTCTACCTATTTATATAGTTCTACTCAGTTTCAATAAATTTTATATATATAGTTTTGTTCAATTTGATTTTTTAAAAATTTTTTGTGGTTCTTGGAATAGAACCCAGTGCCTCATCCATGCTAGGCAAGTGCTCTACCACTGAGCTACATCCCCAGCCCTCATTTTGATTTAAGTGTTAGAGAAACATTCAATTTCATATTTTTATGAAAATCAGTAGAAGAAAAATAATCATAGAAAATGAAAAGGTAATAAAGTATATCAATTAACAAAATGCTTTTTACCAGCTTATAATATAAGTATATATCTTTTTTTTTGCGGTACCAGGGGTTGAACCAGGGGTGTTCTACCTCCGAGCTACACCCCTGGCCCTATTTTTCATCCTTTATTTTGAAACCTGGTCTCACGAAGTTGCGGAAGCCTAAATAATTAGCTGAGGCTGGCCGCGAACCCGGATCCTCTGGTCTCAGCCTCCCAAGTACTGGTATTACAAGCGTGCGCCACCACACCCGGCCTAATATAAGTATATATCTAGGTAATCCAGCCTATTACTGAACAAGGCCCATGGCAAATAAACGTTTTCTTCAAATGAGTACCTCAGAATATTAAAATTCACCGGAATTCTTACTCTAAATGTATCTCAGTTTTTCAAAGATCTCATACAGTGAAAGAAACTATTGTTAAAATAATATGAGTTAGGGGAAAATACCACATCAGTTTTTTAAAAACATTATGAAAAAAGTCTATATTGAGACATTTAGGAAAAGAAGAATTTCAGGAAATAATATATTCATGCAAGATTAAATGAATTATGAAAAATTTTAATTAACCATCCAATTTGTACAGCATAATTCGAAAATCTTCAACATCTTACTAAAGACTAAAACCTTTCCACTATGAAAATAAGCATCTATTTTCCAATTTACAATTAAAGAATAAGGTTTGAAGTATAATATTTGAACTCTGGCCTTTAAGAAATAAAATTCATCTAAAAAATCATAACTTAATGACAAACTTTTCCATCTAATCTAGACACCCCACCATAATTTCCTTCCTATATATGATAATCAGCATTGTTCATAACTGAGAAAATCTATCAGACAGAATCCACTATATTATATCCATAACTAAGTTGCATCCACTTAAAATGTAAAATTTTATCTGAAATAGCAGTAATCAGTATCTATAGTACAAATACAATGTTTAAATTTTTAGGTTTTGTAACTAAAACATCCACCTTTTGGAACATACAGACACAGACTAAAAACAATGCACGTTAAAGGACTTTTGTTTTAAAATGCTACTACACTATTTGTTATGTGCTTACATAAAGTAACATATATGTATAATAATAATTTATTGTGAGCATAACAAATTCAATGCTGATTCCTAAAAATAAGCTTTTAAGATCATTAGATGGTGTATCCATGAATAAATTTGAAATGAGAAAGGCATAATTTTTTATTCAATTTTAATTTTTAAACTGTGATCAATATTTTTCCATACAAAATATATCTTTCTTTAACTAAAATCCCTTTATGTTTTAACTTAGTGGTCAGGAGGATTTTTAAATTGGATTAGGGAGACCATCTCACACAGTGTGAAGAAAACACATTAGTCTAAGAGAGACCAGAATTGTCTCCAAGCTTCATATCATTCAC
This sequence comes from Glis glis, assembly GCA_004027185.1. Classification (NCBI taxonomy): domain Eukaryota; kingdom Metazoa; phylum Chordata; class Mammalia; order Rodentia; family Gliridae; genus Glis; species Glis glis. The sequence goes on along the minus strand of PVJS01063938.1, from coordinate 4,135 downwards.
TGGCTCTGTGATCATATTCAAATATTTCACATTCCTAATTCCTCTTCTTGGATTGAGTTTAAATATTCCCTGTCTGTGATGGTTATGAAGATACAGGTTCATATGCATACAGTTTCTTGCACAGTGTCTGTCTCATGGCAGGGATTCTAAAGAGGGCAGATAGAATTTGCAAATTGCAGCTTCTATTAAATTCCAATGCACAGACATTTAAATTAAAGGTCTCAAATTGAGACTTTGAAAAACATTAATTCTGCCAGAATATTTTAATGACTGTATCTAACTGACTTCTCCCTCCCCTCACCCCCATTGATGACAGCTGAAGATTCCAATTATGTTTTTCATTAGAAAAGAAATGGCCTTTACATTTTCCTAAATGTAAGTAAAGATCTTTTTACTTATTTTATAAATAATAATATTCACTTGTGGGGGGATACTGGAGATTGAACCCAGGGGTGTTCTACCTCTGAGCTACAACTCCAGTCCTATTTTACATTTTTATTTTGAAACAAGATCTTGCTAATTTGCTGAGGCTGGCCTCTAATCCACAATCCTCCTGTCTCAGCCTCCCAAGTACTGGGATATTAAGGATGCACCACCACACCAGCTGTACAAATTGGATGGTTAATAAAAATTTTCATAAGTCATTTAATCTTATATGAATATATTATTTCCTGAAATTCTTCTTTTCCTAACTGTCTCAATGTAGACTTTTTAAAAAAAATTGATGTGATATTTTTCCCCCAACTCATATTATTTTAACATCAGTTTCTTTAATTGTATGAGACCTTTGAAAAACTGAGAAACATTTAGAGTAAGAATTCCTGTGAATTTTGACATACTGAGGTACTCATTTCAAGAAAAAGTTTATTTGCCATGGACCTTCTTCAGTAATAGGCTGGATTACCTTGATATGATTGCTAATTTTTATTGTCATTTTGCATAGTTGACAGAAAGCTTTACCCTCCAGGAAGACAAGCTTATAGTCATTGGCATGATGTATCTATCAGATGTGTCTCTTCTGATCTGAAATACTCATTACTAGAATCATATGCCTAAGACTCAAGGCTAAGAGTAGGGGGACAAACTTTCTTATAGATAAATTCCATTGACTTGGAGTGGGAAGAGTTCTTACAAGCATACATTCAATTCTTTCTCTATGAGTAAAATAAGAGAAATTATCAAATTAATCAAATTAAATAACAACCATATTGGTATGCATAATAAACAAATAATGATCCAATTATAAAAAATATAAACTTTAACTTCAAAAATATTTTTAAATATTTCCATTAGTCTAGTTTTCTCTTTCTTCAAGATTCCCATCCCCTTTCCTATTAGAAATGCATTAGGATATACATCAGAGTGCATTTAAGTTAAAGAGTATTAAATTTTTAGTATTTAAAATTTTTAAATTAGATTTTTTAAATGTTATGTCTTAACTATTTTGTTTTAATTTTCAAAAAAATTAGGAATTATATCCTTTATATGTGCATTTTGTTAATTCTATTCATTGAAAATTATTGCAAAGAGCCGGGCGTGGTGGCGCACGCTTGTAATCCCAGTACTTTGGGAGGCGGAGACCGGAGGATCCGGGTTCGCGGCCAGCCTCAGCTCTCTCGCTCTCTCTCTCCCTGTCTCTCTCTCTCTCTCTCTCTCTCTCTCTCTCTCTCTCTCTCTCTCTTCTTAGTGAGGCCCTCCGCAACTTCGTGAGACCCGGTTTCAAAATAAAGTATAAAAAAATAGGGCCGGGGGCGTAGTGTGGAGGTAGAATGCCCCTGCGTTCAATCCCCAGTACCGCAAAAAAAAAAATAAAAAAAGAAAATTATTGCAAAGCACAAAAATGAAATATTCAATGAATGATCAAAATAATGTTTTTTCAAAATACTTTAAAATTTCCTCCATGAAAAGCACACTTTATTATTTTATAATGTTTAATCCTTTGATTCATATTCTTTTCTAATTGTAAAAAGAAGTTTTATATGAAAACAAGAAACTTAAACCCTGAAGATGGCAAATTGCTGCTGAGACTATCCTAAAGCACCAAAAAGGGAAATGAAATACTAGCTCTGGAGCAGACCAGACTTGGATTAAATATTGATACCCATATAACTTGGTGAAGTCAGAGAGCATCTGCAAAACCCAATTTTCTCCTCTGTTAAAGAGTAATGAAAATACTCAACATAAACTTATAAGGATAAATAATTGGTATGTATCAGCTGCACATACATATAATGAGTACCTGTTTAGGAAATAGGATGCTCAGAAAATTTCATTTCACCATTCAATTCCTTTTCCCTACATTACCACAATTTCTAGATAATTAGTTTTATCAGACCAATTAGTGCTGTCATAGAAGAAAAGAAAATATTTAACAAGATTTTTTTTTCAGTACCATTATGAAAACCTGCCAGGTGACATCTTCCAAAATCTTTAGTCAAGGACTCCCAGTAATTGTGAGATGTGATTAGATTTTCTTATATTTCAGATAAGAATAGCATGTAAAAATAATTCAAAACTAACAGCTACTAAAAATGTTTCTTTCAACAAAAATATTTATATCAGTTTTAGGAAAAATTAACCTAATTAGCCATTAGTTTGGGGTAAAGTTTCCCACCAATCCCTATGCCCCCAACGAATAAGTTCTACATGATTACACACAAAAATGAGAGTCATAAAATGTCATCTTCACATTCTGTCATGTTGAAATTATAAATTATTAAGTGTTCAAATAAGAAAATTTTCTGATTGTGCTGAATTAGGATTAGCAATTAATAATTATTTTCATTACAATTTGATGACCACAATATATTTGATGTCTGATATATTAAAAATTTTATTTCATCCTATAATTGGGTATTATATAGCATGATAAAAAGAAATAATAATTAGGAAAGAAATCGAGGAAGTAGAATTAATAGTAGACAAAGTAGTAGTAATAAAGTAAACATACCTGGGAATAATTGTTTTGTTGGGGCACTGAGTTGTGCTAGCTTTGAAACTCTGTAAGCAGTATCTGAACCTTTAGAATTCTTTCTGTTTGTGCAAAATCCTGTTGTTTTTGATATTCCCTCCGGAGAATTGTGAAAATCTAGTGCTTTTAGTACATCAACTGGAGCAGCTGAAAAGTAAGTTAAAAATTAGATAAAACTAATTGAACAAACAATCTAATATAAAAATAAATATTTTAAAACAGGAAATAATATGCCTTCCATTTCCTCAAAACTATCTTTTACCATGCCTACCAAACATTTTGGTGGTAGTTTGAGTGGGGCTAGAAGTAGTAATATAAATAGTAGTAATATAAACCACAACATTCTCAAATACAAAATGTCTTAAATCTGGAATAAAATTATGGATAAGAAAAATAAAAGGTGTTTATATGTGTATATGTGTATATTTGAAATTTAATATGGTCAATATGGTATAAGTGTATGTGTGTGCAAATGTGTATGTATCTGTGTAGGTGTGTAGGTGAATATGTATTATGCATCTATACACAGATTGTTGATTTAATTTTTACTCTCTAAATTTGACAGTTATTTCATGACATTACTCCATGCTTTATGACATATGATAAAAGTCTTTGGAGTTGACTAATTGTTTCTCCCCTTCCCCCCCACACACTTTCATGTAGCCTTAGGATATCTAACATGGAGCTACTTTATAATGAAAGAATAAATTTCTCAAATCCAATTCATGTCAACTACTTCTTGCTACTGTGTATTAGTCAACATAAAATAAGTTTGGAATCTTAAGCTTTCCTTATCTAAGTGTGATCTATTTGGATAAACGGCTTTTACAGTATAAAATTTGTATACCATATAATTGATCTATTTAAAGTGTACAATTGAATGGTTCATGGTATATTATACTATTATTTTAATTGTGTGTATGTATATATATAACAAAATTTTCTGTTTTAAGCATTTTTAAGTATACAATTTGGTAGCATTAATTTTACTCACAATGTTGTGCACCCATCATTATTCTCTATTTCTGAAAACTTTGTATCACTCCAAACAGGAATTTTATAAACACCAAGCAAGCCGGGCGTGGTGGCGCACACTTGTAATCCCAGTACTTTGGGAGGCGGAGACTGGAGGATCTGGGTTCACGGCCAGCCTCAGCTCTCTCT
>PVJS01063937.1:0-10364 GCA_004027185.1 Glis glis | reverse complement strand
AAAAAAAAAAAAAAAAACTGGAATGTGCTTTGAAAATATCTATGATTTTTGATGGTGATGTTACAAGTCAAATATTACTGTGGGCTTTTCAAATTTTTGCCTACATTCATAATTGAAAAAATACTAAGTTTTACTTAAAGATTAATGAAAACAAAGTTATTTTTAAGGACACCAGGAATTCTACCACCAATCCCTTGGTGGTCTATTGGCCCTATGTTAAGAAACCCTGGTAGGCAAACATGGAAAGGTAGCAGAATTAGTGCTGGAAAATAAGAAAGCAACTCAAGTTCTCGTTTAAAAAATATTACTCTTTTAGAATGAATAAGTAAAAATTGAACATCTTTATGGTATACTACATGATGTTTAATATATATATATACCGCAGAATGGCTAAACCAGACTATTTAACACAAAAATTACCTCATATACTTATAATTTTTGTGGTGAAAATACTTAAAATCTATTTTCTTAGCAATTTTCAAATATACATTATATTGTTATTAATTATAGTAACCATGATGTTAGCTCTCATGACCTTATTCTTCCTAACTGAAATTTTGTGTCCTTTGACCACATAATGTTCTCCAGGTTCATCTGTGTTGTCGTTAATGACAGGAATTCCTTCCTTTTAAAGCCGAATAGTATTCCATCATGTGTATGTATACAGACATTGATATACATACTACAGTTTCCTGAATTTTCCAATTATGTCAGTGTATTCTAGCACCAGAATCATACAGTTTTGATTTTTAGAGCCTTAAAATTAATTTTACTATCTAATAGGATGAGTCTTTCCTCATATTCATCTTTGTCAAAGTGTTCATGATTATGCTCATGTTTTTTTGTTTTTAAATATTTAAACATTTTGTCGAGTTCTCGTCTCTCCCTATCTTCTGCTCCCTCTCAGTAGACAGTGTTTCCATCTGCCCCGTCACTTAATCAGTCTGGAGGCTATGCTTCATTTTTCATTCTTCTTCACTGTCATCCCCAGTCAATCCTCAGGTCCTATACTTCATCACTGAATAATATCTTAAGCACATTTATTTCTGTCCACCCCTATTACTCTCTAGTTAAGATCACTGTATCTCACTTGAACTGCCAGAAAGACTTCCAAGCTAGTCTCCTGTCTCCAGTACTGCTTCTCTCCCAATTAATTCACTTTCAAACTCTAGCACAAGATTACTAAGAATAAGTCATTTCGCATTAACTCATTTGCTTTCATTATAACTCAATTTGATGAGAGAATAATAAAACACTATAGTTATAGAATATGTTGATTCTTTGTGAATATTTAACAGGGTCTCTCAGAATATCTCAGAATGTCCTGGCTGAATGATTTCATTCTATGAATTAACAATCCAGAGAGTAAGCTCATTCAAATAACAAGATCTGGAAGAATAAACCAAGTTTTTTATATAAGAAGTTTAAATATAATCCCATTAATTATTAGATAAAGTTAGTATGAAATGCATATCTAGCACTTAGAAAAGTTACATGCTTATGGCAGGACTCTATGCATATATGCTGAAAAATAAATGCATAGAATAATACTTCAATTAGTATTTTATGGCCTGGATCCTCCAGTAGAATTGAAAGGCCATACAGGCAAGAACCATGACCATCTTCATGTGGTATACATTTAATAAATATTTGCTGATGAAAATCTGAAACAAGGTCATTCAAAAACTATCATAGATTCAAATCACTATAGGAAGAATAGCAACTTACATTTGTGAAATATTTGATATTCTGCAAAGTGAATAGTATTTCATTTACCCAGATGATTCTCATTAAGCCCTCACAGTAATCCTGCCAAAGTCATTATTAATCCCATTCAAAAAGTAAGCTTGGAATTATTAAGTGATGTGCCCAATATTAAGAATCTGCTTAATGGAATTGCCAGGGTTCCAACCTAGGTCTTGTGAGAGTGAATCTAATGTTCATACAATTATATCATAGATAAAAAGGACAATGACCCTATCTTTGATGCTGGACCTAAGGGGAAGAGGAAAGTATGCACATTTGTAGGTAGACGCCAACTCTGTCAATTTTCAAGCCTTTGCAAGCTCTCTTCACTACAGTGGGAAATATTGATGTAGATATAAAAGTTAATCACCAACATTTCCTTGACAGCTAATCCTGGTAAAGGGCAACAGGGGGTTAAAAAACTGTGGTCCAACCGGGCGTGGTGGCGCACACTTGTAATCCCGGTACCTGGGAGGCTAAGACCTGAGGATCTGGGTTCGTGGCCAGCCTCATCTACTTAGTGAGGCCCTCCGCAACTTTGTGAGACCGGTTTCAAAATAAAGTATAAAAAATAGGGCCGGGGGTGTAGCTCGGAGGTAGAATGCCCCTGGGTTCAATCCCCAGTACCGAAAAAAAAAAAACTGTGGTCCAACAATTTGTGACTCACCTTGAAGCTTCCATTGTACCTAGTCTTGCTAAAGTGAGTTCCTGACTTTGTGAGCAGTTGTTGCTTTTTTCAAATTTGCTCTCAATTTTTTTTAATGCCCAGGTTGGGATTCTATATTGTTTCTGTGCTTGAATATTTATAATAGTAGCATGCTTAAGACTTTGTTTTTAAACTCTTTGTCAGTTCTCTTCTGAAGGACTAATGTCTAATCCCTGAATCATAAACAGGTCCCTGCGGCCCTGTACTATCTAACTTCATAGCTGAGGTGATGTCTTATTTTGATGCTTTTGGTTTACTTAGCCTGCTTCAGCCTATCTGTTGCAATCAACGAGTGAACAAAATAGCACTTCTTCACAATGGCCAATCATGCATACTGAGAGCTCCGATAACTTAATAAAGCATTATGCACTCCCCCCAGAGTACAAGAAGACATTAGCAAAAAATAAATACAAACATTATCAATGAAAAGTCAAAATAATGTGTTTTCATTGTATTTCTATAGAAATTTAAATCCGTCTAACAAGACAAAGTTTCTAAGTGATTAAATAGAAGTTTCAGTGCTTCAGTAAAGAAATGAGCTATAAAAATTTGGTATAAGGAGCCAGGTGTGGTGACACACACCTGTAATCCCAGTACATGGGAGGCTGAGACAGGAGATCGCAGGATCGAGGACAGCCTCAGCAAGTAGTGAGACTCTCATCAACCTAGCAAGACCCTGTTTCAAAATAAAAATTTAAAAATAGGGTTGGGGATATAGCTCAGAGGTATAATGCCTCCAGATTCAATCCCCAGTACCACACACACACACACACAAAAAAAAAAATTTGGTGTAAGGGTATGTGGATTAGCAATACCATGAAAAAGAACTGAGAGTTACAGCTGTCAGTGTGAGTCAGAATGTAATATACCAGTTAAAGATGTTAATATGACATTGGCTGATTTAATACAAGTATGATATTTAAACTAGAGAAAGTGCCAGGTCTCTTCTCTTCTGAGCTAATTAGTATTGGAAATGATCTAGTTTGGTAATTTCATAAAAGACATGCTAACTGGATTTTGCTGATCGCCCTCTAGTAAGGCAGAGCAAGGTTTTATTCATCAAGGGGACTAAGGGAGGCTTGTCACTTTGACTTATGAAAGACATAACTAGCAACAATCAGAAACCCAGATATGAGTACAGTTGCTTCACAAAAGCACCAATGATGTGGTTTTTAAAATCAGAAATAAGGTGACCTCAAAGCTTTTCTAGACAACCTTGACAGGATCTCTGTGAACTTGCGCAGCTCTGTTCTTAGTCACATTGGGAAGACGAAGCCATTTAGGCAACACTGCCCAGAGACCACAGTCGCTGCACTTGGCTTGGTGTGGGGCAAATGTGACAAGAGGAAAAGACCAGGGGGACCCTTTTTTCTGGACATGGGTGAGGAAAATAGGAGCATTAAACCCATGCCATGTAAGGAAAGACTGAAGAAGAAAAAGTGCAGAGAAACATGGCTCACAAGTGTTTGAAAGATAGAAGAGAGATTAGAATTGTTCTGTCTCCAAGGTGGCAGACATAGGGAAGATGGAGAGACGGTTAATGGGAAGAGAGATTTCAGCTCTAGATGAGATTTCTAAACTAGAGCTTCCCAGGATGAAACAGGCCGCTTAGTAAGTAGCACCTTCTACCTCTGGAGTCTTCAAGCCTGACTGACACAAGGCTGCTCCTGAGTATAGAAGGTGATGGTTTGAATTAGATGAGTTTTAAGATAGCCACAAGAGGTAGTATGTTAACACTATGATACATGCTACATTCATGATTTCACTGCTTCCTGGATTCTTTTTCTGATAATGGGGAAAGTAACACTAACACTAGAGAGTGTGGGTTTATGGATCTTACAAAGTTAGAGATGACTCACAAATCCAAATGACTCAAAGTAGATAAAAGCTTTGGGAAGTGATCTGACTTCTCTGATATGTTCCCACAATATCAAGAAAACGTATCCTCAAAAGATTTACAATGACATTCAAGTCATGAACATCACAACGTAAGTATGGAATAATAATAATAATAAAAGTAACTTTAAGCTCCAGGCATGGTGGCGCACACTTGTAATCCCAGTACTTTGGGAGGCGGAGACTGGAGGATCCAGGTTCGCGGCCAGCCTCAGCTGTCTCTCTCTCTCTTTCTCTCTCTCTCTCTCTCTCCCCCTGTCTCTCTCTCTCTCTCTCTTTCTACCTAGTGAGGCCCTCTGCAACTTCATGAGACCCGGTTTCAAAATAAAGTATAAAAAAATAGGGCCAGGGGTGTAGCGTGGAGGTAGAACGCCCCTGGGTTCAATCCCCGGTACTACAAAAATAAATAAATAAATAAATAAATAAATAAATAAATAAATAAAGTATAAAACATAGGCCCGGGGGTGTAGCGCGGAGGTAGGACGCCCCTGGCTTCAATCCCTGGTACCGCAAAAAATAAATAAATAATAAATAAATAAAAGCCGGGCATGGTGGCGCACGCTTGTAATCCCAGTACTTTGGGAGGCAGAGACCGGAGGATCCGGGTTCGCGGCCAGCCTCAGCTCTCTTGCTCTCTCCCTGTCTGTCTGTCTGTCTGTCTCTCTCTCTCTCTCTCTCTCTCCCTGTCTCTCTCTCTCTCTCTCTCTACCTAGTGAGGCCCTCTGCAACTTCGTGAGACCCGGTTTCATAATAAAGTATAAAAAAATAGGGCCGGGGGTGTAGTGCGGAGGTAGAACGCCCCTGCGTTCAATCTCCAGTACCACAAAAAAAAAAAAACACCTTTGTTGTTAAAAAATAAAATAAAATAAAATAAAATAAAGAGAGAGAAAAAAAGACAAGACTTTGGGTGGGGGAAAAAGAATGAATGACAGCAGGGCAGCCCCAGGGAAAGGAACAGTGATTACAGTGGTCAGCAGAATAATAGTCTCCCTAACATGTCCATTTTCTAATCCTGCAACCTGTGAACCAAAACAAAACAAACAAAAAACAGGACTGCAGAAAAGGACTTTGCAGATGTAAGGATCTTGAGATGAGATCATCCTGGGTTATCCCAGGCAGCCCGATGTAATCAGAAAGGTCCTTATAAATAGAAGAGGGAGTAAAGAGAGTCAGTGTCAGACTTACGCAAGGTGCTAGCTTTGAATTTGGAAATCAGCCACGAACCAAGAAATGCAAGCAGCTCAGAGAAGCTGAAAAAGGTAAGAAAACAGATTCTTTCCTAGAGCCTCCAGGAAGGAAGGCAGCCTTGTTTTGATTTTAGCCTGGTGGGGCCCATTTTGGACTTCAGGAACTTCAAAACAATAAATCTGTGCATTTAACAATAAATCTACTGCATTTGTGGCAAGTTGCTACAATACCACACCAGCAGAAAACATCACAAAGAGAAGCACAGGCTGAGAGAAAGACATAAAATTGGACTCCAATGGAAAAATACACCTCATTATTTTGTATATGATTCAATATTTTAAAGATGGCTATTCTTTCTCAATCTTAAATTTAATGCAGTACTCTTTAACTAGTGTTTCCCTCCTACTCCATCTTGAATCTTGACAAGTAATCCTAAAAGTGCATTTTGAAAAAATAGATGTGTGATGATAGTCAAGTAACAATTTGAAAAGAGAAAAGTAATGGAGATCAGCCTTTATCAGATATTTAAATAAATATGAATGGTTCTGGTACAATAATTGAAAGGCTGAAAAATAAAAAAGATACATAAAAAGAAAGAAACCTCCAATGCTTGCAGTGATGTGTGTTATAAAGGTGGCAATTCAAATCATTGGAATTGTTTGTTAGGAAATCAGTAGGAATCTATTGTTAGGGAAACAATAGATTATATAAATATTTGCAGTGAGACAACTGGCTAGTCGCTAGAAAGAAATAATAAACAAACCTAAATTACTACTATGTTCTTTATACCAAAATTAGTTCCAGATAAATATTTAAATAATAAGTAAATATACTTGTTACATTAATCTTGAAATAAGGTTGACCTTTGACAAAAAGATATAACCAGACACACAATCAAAGCTATGAAGAAACTGATAAATCTGAATTTATGCAAATATTAAATTTCTATAAAGTCACTAAATGTAAAAATTAAGAGACAAATGAAAAATTTGGGAAAATTCTTCAACAAATATCACGAAGGGCTAATAACTTTAACATATATATAAGAGAACTATAAATTGAGATAAAAGAAATCATCAATCTAAGGGAAAAAATTAGCAAAGGCAAGGAGCTGTTCATGAAAAACAGCTAGAAATTTTGTATTAGAAAAGATGCTTCTTTATGGCTGAGTAAAATTCCATAGTGTGTGTATACTATAGTGTGTTTATCCATTCATCTGTTGATGAGCAACTAGGTTACTTCTATAATTTAGCTATTGTGAATTGTGCTGCTATAAACATGGGTATGCATGTATCATCACTGTAGTATTCCTTTTTTGTTTGTTTGTTTGTGTTTGTGGTACTGTGGACTGAATCCAGGGGCATTCTACCTCCAAGCTACACCCTCAGCCCTGTTTTATTTTTATTTAGAAACAGGGTCTCACTAAGTTGCTGAGGGCCTCGCTAAGTTGTTGAAGCTGGCCTCAAACCTGTGATCCTCCTGTCTCAGCCTCACAAATACTGGGATTACAGGCATGCGCTACCACACCCAGCATCAGTATAGTATTCTAACTTTAGTTCTTTTGCAAAGATACCAAGATATGGTATAGCTGGGTCATATGGTAATTCCATTCCAAGTCGTTTGAGGAAACTCCATACTAATCTCCATAGTGGTTGTACTAATTTACAATCCCACCAACAGTGTATAAGAGTTTCTATCTCCCCACTTCCTCACCAGCATTTATTATTGTTCATATTCTTGATTGTCATTCTAACTGGAGTTAGATAAAATCTCAGTGTAGTTTTGATTTGCATTTCCCTGATTGCTAATGATGCTGAAAATTTTTTCATATATCTGTTGGTCATTTGTATTTCTTTTGAGAAGGGTTGTATGTTTTCCTTTATATGTGAAAGCTAGAGAGAAAATAGGAAACAAAAGGGATAAGTATGGAGATAGGTAAGTAGAACAGTGGAAGGGTATTGGGCAGGTTGTCAGAGGGAAGAAAGAAACATTTGAGGAAGGAAACAGTTTACATGTTATGTCCATATATGAAGGTATCGCTACCAACCTCACTTACATGTACAGGGAAGGAGGGAGGAGGGGGAAGTGGGGTTGGATGTGGAGGGAAATACACCAAGTAATGTATGTATGTATGTATGTATGTATGTATGTATGTATGTTTGTATCACCTTCAATTTCACTGCAATGTACCAATAAAAGTATAACAAAGAAAAGATGCTTGATTTCATTTATAACTAAGTATACTTATAGTAACACACGATATATTATTTTTTATAAATATTATCATAGATAATACACAATGTTAGTGAGGGTTTGAAAAAATGCACACTTTTATATGCTGTTGGTCAAAATGTGAATTGCCGTAAACCTCTTTTAAACTAATTTGTCAATCACAAGATAGTGTCGACTTAAGGACTTTTGCCACATTACAGTTTTTCCTTTACCTGGGAACAGATGGGATTGATAAAATCTCATCATTATTTCTAGAGCACGAGACTAAAATTCAGCATTTACATTATGCATTACATTATGCATTACATAATGATCATTCTCACTATCTAAAAAGTTTCATACATTTGCTACTCTGTATGTTTCTATTAAACAATGAAATGAAGGTGTGGGGCTGGAAGGAAGCCTGCCTCTTAGTGTCATGAATGAGAAAAGCTGTAATCAGATCTAACCAATATCAATGATCTGAGTTGTAAGTATCAGGACATCAACCTTACTTTGGAAGAAGTTATCAAGTAATACCCATGGAGTTTGATTCTTTGCTAACCCTCTCTTCATCAGTCACTTCAAAATTAGAGATTCCAATTTAACTTATTTGTGTGTGTTGGTACTGAAGATTGAACCCAGGAGCATTCTACCTCAGAGCTACACCCCCAGCCCTTTCTTACTTTTTGTTTTGAAATGGTCTTGCTAGGTTGCTGAGAGTCTTGTTACACTGCTGAGGGTAGCCTTGGACCTGTGATTCTCCTGTCTCAGCCTCCTTAGTACTGAGATTACAGTTGTGCATCACCATGCCTGACTCCAATTAAACATTTAACACCAAAGCAGAAATCTTATCAGCAACGTGCTGAGAAACCAGTTTGGATTCTGTCTAAGAATGGTATCTTAGGTATGGTATGGGTTGAACTGTATCAATCCAAAGTTCATGTGTTAAAGTTCTAACCCCAGCAACTCAGAATGTGATCTTAATTGGAAATAGGGTCACTGCAGATGTAACTTGTTAAATTAAAATGAAGTTATAAAGGTGGTTCCTGTCTCAGTGGGCATTCTAACTGCTGTAATCCAGAACAATTGGCCACATGACTTAGAGGAAGAAAGATTTATTTGCTCACATTTTTGGAGATTTCAGAGTTTCAGGCCATGTCAGGCCAGGTCTGTGGAGCTCAGGGCATGGCGGCGGGAAGCAGAGAGAGGCAGAAAGTGAGGGCTCCACTCTCATATCACACAGGTTGGAAACAAGAGAGGGAACAAGGGGAGAAGGGACCTTATCTAATCCCCAAGGCCACATCCCCAGTGTCCCCTCCTTTGCAATCAAGCCACACCTCCAACAAGGCTGCCTGGTTTCCATTAGGGCTAGGGGGACATTCTAAATCCAAACCATTACAGGTCCCTAATTCAATGACTGCTGTCCTTGTACAAAGAAGAAATCTAGAAAAAAATGTATAAAGGGATAACACTGCCTCAAACCAAAGAATTTCAAAGATTGCCAGAAAACCAGAAGCTCAGAAAAGGCATGGAACAGGCCTTCTCTCACAGCTCTCAGAAAGAGCCAACCTTGCTTAACACCTTGATTTCAAACTTCTGGCCTGCAGAACTGCAAGGTAATAAATTTCTGTTGTTTAGGTTTGCAGTGTTGGTAGCCCTAGCAAACTATATAGGGTTAAAAAAAACAAAGGGAAGACAAATGTGTAATGTGCATTCATATTTGTGCAAAATTTAAAAAGAACTAGTGGGAAAAAGTTTGGCTAATTTATTTTAGTGTTTTGAAATCTTTACTCCTTGGTAAAAATTAATACCTAGGTACTATCCTGGAAAAGGGAATTATCAGAGGTTCTTGATAAAATTCCCCAAAGTGTGATAGCTATCAAAAATTTAAAACCATTTATCCTATGACCCCAAAATTCTACTGGAAATAGAATTATTTTCTACAAACTCATAAATACAAATAGAAAGTTACATATAAGGATATATGCTGAATCATTGTTTGTAATAAAGAACTAGAAATTATTTTAAGTCTATCTTTAAAATATTGTTTAATAAATATTATTCATATAAATAGACAATACAGTGTAGAGGTCCACAGACTTTAAACTGCATAAAATCTACTAGGAGCACTTGAAAATAATGCAGATTTGTGACTCTCTCCCAAATTCTTATGAAGTAGAATTGCTAATGGTGAGCCTGGAGATCTATGTTTTACAACTATCCCACACCATTTTGATTCAACTCTTTGGTGAAATATACTTGAAAAACACTGGAGAAATGGTTAAAGAGTCTGAGTCCAGAAGTCAGAATCCCAGGTCTGCCTTTTTAAACAAAGTTGCCTTGGCAAAGTCTCACAGTTTCCTTATCTAAAAAATGAGAATACTAGTGCCGGGAGTGGTGGCGCACGCTTGTAATCCCAGTACTTTGGGAGGCGGAGACCGGAGGATCCAGGTTCGCGGCCAGCCTCAGCTCTCTTGCTCTCTCTCTCTCCCTGTCTCTCTCTTTCTCCTTAGTGAGGCCCTCCGCAACTTCGTGAGACCCGGTTTCAAAATAAAGTATAAAAAAAAAGCCGGGCGTGGTGGCGCACGCTTGTAATCCCAGTACTTTGGGAGGC
>PVJS01063936.1:0-10364 GCA_004027185.1 Glis glis | reverse complement strand
AGAAAGTAGTGAATCCATGGAATTACTGTCATAAACAATGTGTATATATGAGATTATACCAACATCATTCTCAGTGCTACATGTTGGGGGGAGGTGGGGGGGAGGGACACCAAGAGCTGTGTGCATGTATGTTAACACCAAACTGATACTCATTGTGATGTGAGACTACAATGCACCAATAAAAACATAAAAAAATAAATAAATAGCTTGCCAAAGGTAGGAAGCAGAACTGATTAAAAAACTCTGGTCTTCCTCAAGCCGTTCTTTATTCTGCTGTGTGTTACCACTTCCTCTGTTGGTATCTTCTCTGATGAAGATACAGGATTATCATCAAGAGTTATTAATCTTTAGCTGGGCATGGTGATGCACACCTGTAATCCCAGTACTTGGGAGACTGAGACAGGAGCATCAAAGGCTTGAGGCCAACTTCAGCAATTTATTAAAACCCTCAGCAACTTAGTGAGACATTGTTTAAAAAAAAATAAGGTAAGGGTTGGGGGTTGTAGCTCAGAGGTAGAAGAGCCTCCCCTTCAATCCCCAGCACCCCCAAAAAACCAGAGTTATTAATCTTTCATGGAGCATGCTTTTTTTTTTTTGAAGAGTTAGGTTATATTCTGTACTAATTGGGATTAAGATTGGCTCTTAGTGACAGAAAATGCAAGATAACAGTGAATTAAATAAGATGAAAGCTTATTGTTCTTCACCTAAGTCTATAGCTGGTATGACACTCCAGTGTTAGGAACTAAGGCTTCTTCTATTTTGTTTTTCTACCATGCATGACCATAGTCTCACAGATAGAGATAGAATCAATATTCTAGACAGCTTGTGGAGCAACAGATGAAGTGCACAAATACACATTTGTGGTCTCCTAAGGAAGTTTTATGCAAGCCACTATGTGACACTTCCTCCTACAACTTAGTGGCCAGAACTTAGACTTATGGCCATTCTAGCTACATGAACAGCTGGTATATGCAATCTGTATTGCATGAGGTCATGTGTACAGCTAAAAACTAGGGGCTCAATTAGCATAGAAGAAGGAAAAGTGGATATTTGAGAGCTGCTGGCAGTTTGCCACACATCTTTTTCTTCTGAATCTGGAGACTACTAAGCAATGAAGACTTATTCTTGGAGTCCCTGGTTGGAACTCAAAGGCAGTTTCTAATAATAGTACTATGGTTTGGTTTGAGCGTGTCCCCCAAAGGTTCATGTCATGGAAGCTTGGTCCCCAGTGTTGAAGTGATGGAACCTTTAGCAGGTGAGGTCCAGTGAATGGTAATTAGGCTACAGGGCACCAACCTCAGAAGGGATAAATGCTTGTCTCATGGAGTGAGTTCTCATGAAAACTAAAGTGAGGCCACACTAAGTGCTCGGTCCCTTCAGCATCCAGCCGTTATTTTCTTTCTTCTTCTTGACTGTTGTAATATGGCCAGGGGACCCTCACCAGAGGCCAAGCAGATGGGGCTACCTGACCTTGGACTTTCAGCCTCCAAAACTGAACTAAATAAACCTCCTCACAGAGTACCTAGCTTCAGGAATTTTTTTATAGCCACAATAAATGGACTAATAGAAACAACAGAAATTATAATTTAGTGCATAAATATTGTATGTTAACACCTAGAAAGCTCTTGGCATATGACCCCCAAATATTTATTGAATGAATAAATCAAAACCAGGCATTCTGATAAGCATCTGAACTCATATAATTTAATCTTTCTGATACTCTTATAAGGTAGTTATTACTATTTTTATTTTATAGATGAAGACATTAAGTGTATTTCTGAGTGGCAAGGTTGAGATTTGTTCCTAGATTTATCTGATTCCAGATAATGTCTTTTATAAACTGGTAGTCATTAGTGCTATTCAGTATATATACTAAGATGGCATATCCCTGGCTCCTGAAGTGTGTCATATGATTGATTTTGGCCAATGAAATGTGAGCAGGACTGATAAACGTCATGGGCAGAAGCTTTAAGAGCTAGTGCACAATTTGTCTTATTTTTCCCCTTTGGCACAGTGTTGCAGATATGACTTCTCTGTTGGCCTAGGTCCTGTAGTGAGAGTGATAGGCAATGTGAGGTAGAGTGTGAAGACAAGTAGAGTGAGAATGATGGGTGTATGAGCAAGAAATAAATGTTTGCTTTTGGGGAGCTTTTAATTTCTAGGGGCTTTTTGGTGTGTTTGTGTGTGTGCATGCATGTGTGTGTGGTACTGAGGATTGAACCCAGGGCCTTGCACATGCTAGGCAAGCACTGTACTGCTGATCTACAGCCCCAGGATGGGGGGGGCATTAATTTCTATAGCATACTCTAGCCTATATCTGACTGATATAGAAGTATAAAAGTATTTTTATAATTGTGATTATGTTTGATTGGATTATATTTCATATGCATTGTAGATTGGATGGGCTTTTGAGGACAAACCTTGTAGCTGATGTTCTAACATTTCTTTTCTATGACAAAATCATTACTTGTTCCAAAGCACCAGTTTATAAGTACATATTTTTACCTTGAGGTCAGTCTCTGTTCTCTTCCTTCAAAAACAAAAGCTTAATTTTATTGTGTAACAGACATAGTTTTCATAGATGCCATGACTTGTTTGCATAACATGATTTAGGGTAGAATTTATCTGGACAAATTTAGTGAAGAGGATTTTTTTCAGCTTAGTGGTTTAAGGAATCTGAAGAAGTTACAGTTGAGCATGAGGACCAAGAATATTACAGTTCATTCATTTTTAGGATTTATTCCCCACCTACTATATGCCTGACACTATGCAAGGCTCTTTAGAGATGGCAACAACACAGAGAACAACTGAGCCAGCTAGCCAGTTACGTTCAGGTGCCTGCTCGTGTGGAATACAGGTGCTTCTCACTTCGATATTGACAACATCATACTTGAGAAATACATTAAGGTGTTTCTGTAAGTGATTTAGAAATAGTTTGGATATTGGAACTGTTAGGAGCTCAAATGGCTTTGTTTGTGAATGGAAAAGGGCACCTATGAAGATAGCAAAGGTGAGTATGAGAGTTGCAGAGACCAAGGATAGTTGTGCCAATGGGAAGGACTGCTTTCTGGTCCCGTTGGTGATTCTCATTAGCCTTGGAAAATTTTAAGGATGTTTTAAGCATACTGAAGAAGTGTCCCAAGAGTATCTGTTATAAAAAGAACAATTACCAGAGGTGCTTGGATTGGCAATTTGAAAGACATAAAGAACTTACTCTTCAGTGGCATGGAAAGTGTTTTGAGTAGATATATTCTAAATTAACTCTAGTAGTTAGGTTTAAAAGGACTAAATACTTTCATGATCAACAATCTTATTCTCAAGGATATGTGGTAAAATAAGGGAAATTACATCTCTTGCTGTGGCACATGAGATCATTTTTGTAGGTTCTAAGAGCAAAAACTCTTCATATATGTTATTATTATTATTATTATTTTTTGCCATACCAGGGATTGAACCCAGGGGCATTGTACCTCCAAGCTACAACCCTGGCCCTATTTTTTTATACTTTTATTTTGAAACTGGGTCTCATGAAGTTGCAGAGGGCCTCACTAAGTAGCTGAACCCAATCCTCCGGTCTCCGCCTCCCAAGTACTGGGATTACAAGCGTGCGCCACCACACCCGGCTATATGTCATTATTTTTGAAGTTGGCAGGGGTAGGGAATGTCTGGGATTATTGCTCTTAAAATTGTTTTAATTATTGTTACTGTTAATTCCCTGCATTTCTGTCAAACAATTTTTAAAAAGCCAAATTTTACAGGTTGACAATGAATATGAGGCAGAATCATACTCATTAGCACAATATATACTACAAGTCTGTTAAAATAATTTGAGACTCTTTAGCTACCAAAGAGTCAGTGGGGAGGCAGTTGATAGCTACTTGGCAGTTCTGCACACTTTTAAAAAATTGTTAACACATAAATTAGCAGTTTGGGTAAATGTATAAAGCTGTGACACTTTTCGAGGTGGTCTTAAAAGCAGAAAACATAACCCTTAATCAAATACATAATTTATCACAATCTGAAGAATAATCTACTTTAGCCATTCATGTAGATATAATTTACTTTAGGGTAAGTACATTTGAAATACTTTTCTATTTTTTCACATAGTTTTAGATTTCATATAGAAGACTATATTTTCATATAGTTTTAGATTTATCATTATACATTTCTCTTACAGAATTTGCACAAATACATGCATATAAATGATGAGAAGATTCCGTTTATTTAATCAATGTATAAGTTGTGCTCTGGTTATTTAACTGGTATGTAAACTTGTGATATGCAGGCTTCAAATACATCTCAGTGTGTGCTACTATGTTGATGGCAGTGGACGGGCCAGGTTGATGCAGATCTCAAGCTACATTTAGTTTAGTACCTGAAATGAAGATTTGACTGTGGTTCTTGTTCTCTGTGATACCTTTTAATTAATATCTCTTTTCTGTTATGAGTTGGTCATTAGAGATAACATTTTCTTTCTGTTTTCCATATTGTGTTAATGTGGAAAACAATAAAATGCTAAATTATCACTCATTAAAGGTCTATCCCAAAAGCCAGAGATAAGCAGTTTATTTTCCTCTTGGATACCTGGATTATGTTAGGTATTATGATGGTAGAATTTTTCTGTAGAATTAGGACATTACATTCAAATCTTAAATGTAATGTCCTTGTCCTTTGTAGTAAACTGGAAGCTTTTCTTAACCTTGATTCTACCTAGTCAATAGAGAACATGGAAGCCTCTTGTAATACTTTTTTTTTGCGGTACCGGGGATTGAACCCAGGGGCATTCTACCTCCGCGCTGCACCCCCGGCCCTATTTTTTTATACTTTATTTTGAAACCGGGTCTCACGAAGTTGCAGAGGGCCTCACTAGGTAGGGAGAGAGAGAGAGCTGAGTCTGGCTGCGAACCCGGATCCTCCGGTCTCTGCCTCCCAAAGTACTGGGATTACAAGCGTGCGCTACCACGCCCGGCTCTCTTGCAATACTTTATTCTAAAGGTTCAAGCATAATCAAAGACAGAATAGTATAGCGAACCCGTATATACATTTATCACCCAGCTTTAAGAATTACTAACTCATAGCCGGGCATGGTGGCGCATGCTTGTAATCCCAGTACTTTGGAGGCTGAGACAGGAGGGTCACAGGTTCGTGGCCAGCTTCAGTTACTTAGTGAGGCCCTCTGCAACTTAGTGAGACCCTGTTTCAAAATAAATAATAAAAAAATAGGCTAGGGGTTTGGCACAGAGGTGAAATGCCCCGGGTTCAATTCCCAGTACTGCAAAAAAAAAAAAAAAAAGAAAAAGAATTGCCAACTCATGGGCTGGGGGTTCTGGGTTGATTCCTAGCACTGCCAAACAAATAATGATGATATTATCCTTAAAAGTAGCAGTTCCCTGATATTATCAAGTAGTCAGTGCTCAAATTCATGTAGCCTCTCATAAGTGTCGTAACTGTTTTATTTTTTTTCGGTACTGGGGATTGAACCCAGGGGCATTCTAACTCCGAGCTACACCCCCAGCCCTATTTTTTATTCTTTATTTTGAAACAGGGTCTCAAGTTGCGGAGGGCCTCACTAAGTAGCTGAGGCTGGCGAACCCGCGATCCTCCTGTCTCACCCTCCCAAGTACTGGGATTACAAGCGTGGGCCGCAACACCCGGCTCCATAATTGTTTTAAATAGGGCCATGTATTGTGATTGACTGGTACATCTGTTAAACTTTAGGTTTCCCATCCATGCATTTCCTCCACCCTGATTCTCTCCCTTCCTTGCAATTTATTTGTTGATGAAACCAGGTTGTTCTGTAGAGGTTCTCAACAGTATGGCTATTGCTGACTGCATCTCTCTGGTGCAGTTTAAGGTGATCTTTTGTACTCTGTATTTATTGTGGGTAGGTGATTCAATCTAGAGGTTGATCAAATTCAGATTGATTTCTTTGGGGCAAGATTACTTGTTAGGTAGTTTGTTTTTTTTCTGTTAGAAGATATGTAATATCTATATCCTTCTTTTTTGTGTGTGTGTATGTAGGGAGGTGGTACTGGGGATCGAACCCAGGGGCATTCTACCTTTGAGTTATACTCCCAGCCCTATTTTATTTTTATTTTGAAATGGTCCTGCTAGGTTGATGAGAGTGTCACTATTTGCTAAGGCTGTCCTTTAACCTGTGATCCTCATGTCTCAGTCTCCTAAGCACTGGAATTACAGGCATCTACCCCCACATCCAGCTTATATCTCTCTTTTGATAATGTAGCTATTGATGCACAGTACCTACAGACATTGACTAGGAGTTGCAAAATGGTGATACTATAATTTAATCATTTTTAGCTTATTATCTGGAATAATTCTGTAAAGAAAAACTTCGTTATCTACTGTAGGTTACCTGGTGGCTGAATTGTAAGGAGAGGTAAGATGTTTGATTCTTTCCCTTTGTTTACCACTTTTAAAAAAATGTGTTAGTTTCCTAGAATCCTCAAACATCAAAGTAGGAGATTTTTGTTTTTGTTTTTAACTGGAAGCTTTTATGATCTTTCTCTATGCTTGGAATTCAGGAATTTCATCAGAATGTGTCTAGTTGTTGATTTTTCTTCCACCCTATTAATGACTGGAACATAACCCCTTCCCGTCTTCATTCAACCTCATGTCTTTCTGCATTTGTGGGATATTTTCTTTTATTATTTGTTTAATCAGTGCCTTTCCTCAGTCTGTTTTCCTCCCTCTACTTTGACTCCTGTCATTAACATTGGTTCTCCTGGATCTGAATCTTCGTTCCATGTATCTTATATTGTTACACATGATTTCTTCCTTTTTGTAGTTTTGTTCTGAGTTGTTAAATATTTATCCTACTTGGTCTTTCAGACCATTAATTTGGTCTCAATAGTTCCATCCAGTTCAGTTCTTCAAATATCTATTGAATTTTTGTATTTATAAAGAATAGTTTTAATTCCAAGATTTTTTTTTATTAAGAAGCATCTCACTTTTATTATAAGAAAAATAATTTATTAAGAATCATCTCAGGGAAAAGGAGAGTTTCCTGGGGAAAAAAAGAGTCTCTGCTTTCTCGCAGGTGAGGGCCTGGGCCTCAAGTCCATCAGTGGATACTGTAAGTGGTAAGCGTTGGGACATGGAGGAGTCACAGTCCTGTGGACCTCCTCCAGGGGAGTAGGAAGGACTTGGTTATGTTGTCCAGCTGCATTGTGACTCTTTGGAGTCTGGGAGACCAGTGGGAACTGCAGAGTACACAGTCTGGTGCTGCCTCTCCTCTTGGAGGTCCACAGTTTCTGTGTGCTGGCTCTGCCAATAACCATAGCATTGTCTTTGTCCAGGGCCCCTTGCTTCAGGGCCTCTTTCTCCTATAGAGGGAAAACATTGCAGATAAAATATCCTTTTATCTGGACCCTGAGACCTCAGTCTGCCCTGCAGGTCCACTTGGATGCTGATCTTAATGATGGCCCAAGGAAAAGGAACTGGTATTTGGATTGGATTGGGAAGGGAAGACTGCAGGGGTGCAGTCAAGCTGCCTTTTCTCTGAGCCCCTTAGAAGTTCTTAAATTAGACTTTTTAAACTTATGAGCTCACTGCATAGACTTATTAAATGAGGGATTGCAATAGCTATCTGAAAAATAGTAAGCCTGGAGTCTTCTTTTCCCAGACACCCGGTCACCTCTCATGCCCTCAGGTCTTCGCTCAAGTCTCACATTCTCAGTGATGCCCACCCTGACTTCCCTGTTTATATTTTAACTTCCGTGTCCTGTCTTTGCCCTTTGATTCTCCTTACTCTGCTCTATTTTTTTCCTAGTTTTTAGCATTATCTTATATACTAGATAATTTATTTATTTACTGTGTTGAGGGATGTACCCAGAATATCTGACACCCAGGGTGGATTTTTTTAAACACTTTCTTCCCCTAAGAGATTAAATCATTTTCAGAAATAATTATGAATTTAAGTGAATAATATTAGTTTATTATGTAGACAGTGAAAATTTTCTTGAGCTTTGTTATAATCATGTCAGTTAAATAAGTAAGAAAAAGAAAACACATTATAGTATAACACAGGAAACATCCCTACAATGATTTAGGCTATTGTTTTTGTTTGTTGGCAGTACTAGGGATTGAACCCAGGGTCTTGTGTGTGCTAGGCAAGTGCTCTGCCACTGAGCTATGTCTCTAGTCTTCCTCCCCCCTTTTTTTTGTGGTACTGAGTATTGAACCCAGGGGTGTTCTGTCTTTTAGCTATACCCCCACGCCTATTTTATATTTTATTTTAAAATAGGGTCTGAGTTGCTGAGAGTCTCACTAAGTTGCTGAGGCTGGCCTTGAACCTGTGATCCTCCTGCCTCAGCCTCCTGAGAACTGGGATTACAGGAATGTACCACCACATCAGGCTTCTCCACCTCTTTAAATTTTTTTTGAGACAGGGCCTTGCCAAATTGCCCAGGCTGGACTCAGATTTGTGATCTTCCTGCCTCAGCCTCCGAGTCACTGAGATTATCAACATGTGTTACCATGATCAGCGGCATTTTTTTTTTTTAGTCTAGTTAACAGTTTGAACTTTGATTCTCTGGTAACAGACTGATTTAATATTATTTTAAATTAATTGCTTGTTAGTGATTTTTTTTATTAAAACTGAACATCTCCAGAAGGTACAGTTTAGGCAACTAATTATAAAATTACTATGTTTTATCCTCTCTTTTGTTCTTTAGTTTTGAAACATTTAACAATTTAAAAGGAATACATTTCAATGTTAAAGGTATTTTTCAAATTTAGTAAAATATTTTGAGTGTGAACTAAAATTTGCATTTAACCAAACAAAAATCTTGCTGGTTATGCTTTTATTGTCTAAATTTTAAATACGGCCGGGCTTGGTGGTGCAGGCTTGTAATCCCAGTACTTGGGAGGCTGAGACAGGAGGATCTGGGTTCACCGCCAGCCTTAGCTACTTACTGAGGCCCTCCACAACTTAGTGAGACCCTGTTTCAAAATAAAAAATAAAACAGGGCTGAGGGTGTAGCTCAGAAGTAAAATGCCCCTGAGTTCAATTCCCGGTACCACCAAAAAAATAAGATAAAATAAATTTGAAATACAAATATAAATACCAAAAGGTCTCATAAAATGACAGAATTCAAGTAACTCAAGTTGTTGCCTGATCTTTACAATCACTGTGCTGTCTTTATATTGAACCTACCATTCAAATGCAGAGGAATGTAGTTCCACAGGCTTGAAGAAGGGAACTGCATTCTAAGGAAGTGCTGAAGAGAACTTCATGTTAAACAGGCTCAAGTATTACAGAGCATTGTGAAATACTCCTCTTTTTTTTATTTGGTGGTACTAAGAATTGAACTCGGGGCCATTCTGCCTCTGAACTATTCTGAGCTACACCTCTAACCCTATTTTATTTTTTATTTGGAAACAAGGTCTCGCTAAGTTGCTAAGGGCCTTGTTCACTAAGTTACTGAGGCTGGTCTTGAACCTGTGGTTCTCTTGTCTCAGCCTCTCAAGTACTGGGATTATAGCCTGTGCCACTATGCCTGGCTGTGAAATATTCTTGAAACCAAGATAGGTGGCTAAGTCTGTGTGGATGGGGGCCAACTCTAACTGAGAGTTGCCCACTGAACTTCTATGTAGAAAACAGTGTATTTAAGAATAAATAGCCAGGCATGGTGGCACACGCCTGTAATCACAGTGCTTGAGAGGCTGAGCCAGGAGGATCCCAGGTTTGAAGCCAGCCTCAGCAATTTAATGAGACCCTATTTCAAAATAAAAACTAAAATAGGGCTGGGGATGTAGCTCAGGGTTCAGTCCCTGTACCGAAAAGAACAGGAAAGAAAAGAAAGAGAGAGAAATGAAACTAGAAGCTGGGAGTGGTGGCGCATTCCTGTAATTCCAGTACTTGGGAGACTGAGATAGGAGAATTGCAGGTTCAAAGCCAGCCTCAGCAATTTAGCAACATTCTCAGCAACCTAGCAAGACCCTATTTCAAAACAAAAAATAAAATAGAGCTGGGGGTGAGGCTTGGATGTAGAATGCCTCTGGGTTCAGTCCCCAGTAAACACACACACACACACACACACACACACACACACACACACACGGTATGGTTGTGCATGCTTGTAATCATAGCAACTCAGGAGGTTGAGGTAGGAAGATAGCGAATTTGAAGCCAGCCCCAGCAATTTAGCAAGACCCTCTCTTAAAATAAAAATTAGCCGGGCGTGGTGGCGCACGCTTGTAATCCCAGTACTTTGGGAGGCGGAGACCGGAGGATCTGAGTTCGCAGCGGCCAACCTCAGCGCGCATGCGCGGGCGCGCGCGCTTTATCTCTCCTTTCTCTCTCTCCTGTGTCTCTCTCTCTCTCTCTCTCTCTCCCCCCCCCC
>PVJS01063934.1:0-10365 GCA_004027185.1 Glis glis | reverse complement strand
GAGAGAGAGAGAGAGAGAGCTGAGGCTGGCTGCGAACCCGGATCCTCCGGTCTCCGCCTCCCAAAGTACTGGGATTGCAAGCGTGTGCCACCACGCCCGGCCTTATTTCCCTTTTTAAATGTGATCTGCCTAGTTAATCTGTCCTAAGTTTGACAAATTGATTTTTTTTTTTTTGCGGTACTGGGGATTGAACCCAGGGGCATTTTACCTCCGAGCTACACCCCCGAAAGAGGGTCTCACTAAGTTTTGGAGGGCCTCACTAAATAGCTGAGACTGGCCACGAACCTGCAATCCTCCTGTCTCAGCCTCCCAAGTACTGGGATTACAAGCGTGCGCCACCGTGTGCCTGGCTGACAAATTAACTTTTAAAACAACTTGACACAAGGCAACTTCTGCTAACAAGTTAGGGGAGGATGGCAGGTATGAGATGCAGCCATGGCGAGATGCCCGGTTGTGCCATGGCTCCCAGCTTGCCTGTGGTGAGAGTTGACCCTGGGAAAGGTCAGGCGTCCGCCCTGCAGCCAGCACACAGGAGCGGTTGGGCCAGCACAAGACTGTACATAAGAGAGTAGGTTTGTCCAGCCTTGCTGCAGCATGAGAAAAGGGGCGTGTGAGTGACAGGCCACCTGGGTGCAGGCTTCTACTTCCCCCTGCATTGCCGCACTGAACAACTACTAATTTCCTCATCTCTGCTCCAGTCCAGATTGAATATTGAAGCCAAATAGGTCTTTCTAAAACAGTATGTCCCTGTTTTGCTTAAAATCCTTCAGTGGCGTTAGACAATGTCTTCTGATAAAAATCCCAAACTCCTCAGCTTAGCACCTCCCCTCCCCCTCCCCCGCACCGGCCACTGCCTGCCTCCCATCTCCTCCCACCACACCCCACCATCCACTGGCCTACTCACCTACCTGCAGTTCTTAGACTGTTGGCACTCTTCCCCCCCGCCTTTTTTTTTGTTGGTACTGGGGATTAAACCCAGGGGCATTTTACCTCTGAGCTACACCCCCAGCCCTATTTTTTATTCTTTATTTTGAAATAGGGTCTTGCTAAATTGCAGAGGACCTAAGTACCTGAGCTTGGCCGCGAACCTGCAATTCTCCTGTCTCAGCCTCCCAAGTACTGGGATTACAGGCGTGTGCCACCATGCCCGGCTCCAGTCTTCCCCTTTTCTGACTCTGTCCTCTGCTTGGGCCTTTCTCTCACATGATCTCTAATTCTTCAGGAGCCAGCTCAGTTATGGTCTCTTAGATATTTGGTATTTCTCCTGAAAGCCCTGTTTTATATGAAAGTTACTGTATACTTTTTTGTTTTTGTTACATCATCACTAATAGTGTAGTCACCTGATTAAATATTATTCGGTGCCACCAGTCCCTGTACCCTGCAGTCCTGGTGGTTGGGGCATTTTGATTCTCTTTACTTCCTTGTATGACTGGCACGTATGTATGCGCAGTGTCAGAGGGATGAGCAGCATGTTTTTTTTTTTTTTTTGCGGTACCGGGGATTGAACGCAGGGGTGTTCTACCTCCGCGCTACGCCCCCGGCCCTAGTTTTTATACTTTATTTTGAAACCGGGTCTCACGAAGTTGCGGAGGGCCTCACTAAGGAGAGAGAGAGAGAGAGAGAGAGAGAGAGAAAGAGCTGAGGCTGGCCGCGAACCCGGATCCTCCGGTCTCCGCCTCCCAAAGTACTGGGATTACAAACGTGCGCCACCACGCCCGGCGAGCAGCATGTTTTCTATCAGGGATTAATCCTGCAGGGCCTTTGCTGGATACTGCCATCAATGGGAAGGCTCTGGAAGGTCCCAGCTATCATGAAGGTTCTACCAGCAAAATGTTTGCCTTATCTCCTGATCCAGAATTAGTCTGATTTACTCCAGAGCTCTCTAGTCTGGGAAGGTTTATAAAATCTTTTTTTTTTTTTTTTCAGTACTGGGGATTGAACCCAAGGGCAGTCTACCTCTGAGCTACACCCCCCCGGCCCTATTTTTTATCCTTTATTTTGAAACCGGATCTCACTAAGTTGCGCAGGGCCTCACTAAGTAGCTGAGGCTGGCTGTGAACCCGGATCCTCCGGTCTAAGCCTCCCAAGTACTGGGATTACAAGCATGCGCCACCACCCCTGGCTTAAGGTTTATAAAATCTTGATAATATCCTATTTATTTTCTAGGCTGTGTGGATGCCTGGGAGCCCAAAGTGCTACGGGCAGGCATGGGGGCACATTTCCAGGTGCCGATTATCAACAATTTGGAATGGGAAACCGTGCCCAACTACCTGCCCCCTGACACCCAGGTCCATGTAGCAGACAACTGCGGGCTCTATGCTCAGGCGCAGATGTCTGATAAAGCCAGAGACCGTGGCTCCGCGTGTGATCGCCGATTTCTGAAGTTCCGCAAGCACGAGGAAGAGGACCTGGAAACTCGAGCCCGTGCAGGCTGGCTCCCTGAGCTGGAGGTCCAGAGTTACGACTCGGACTGGACAGAGGCACCTGCCGCCGTGGTGATAGGTGGGGAGACCCACGGCGTGAGCCTGGAGTCCCTGCAGCTGGCCGAGAGCACAGGGGGCAAGAGGCTTCTGATCCCCGTCGTGCCTGGTGTGGACAGCCTGAACTCGGCCATGGCCGCAAGCATCCTGCTTTTTGAAGGGAAAAGACAGCTGCGGATGAAGGCAGAACACTTGAGCAGGGACAGGAGGTTCCAGTGAAGAGGATGCAGAAGTCCGCAGTTGCGGATGCCTCCGGCTCCCCCTGCCCCCAGCACATTGTTAGGAGGCTGGCAGAGTTGGTAACTGGCTTCCTGGTGGGCCGCATTCAGGAGACAGAAGGTGGGCATTGATGCCATTATATAGGTACTGGAAATAATTTCCATGAGTTTTTACTTTTCCTCACAAAGGTCGAAGTTCTTCCTGAAATCTCCTCTCTCTCCAGCAGTCTGGAGGGCTCCTCCCACTTTTTGTCGACAGCACCAATAGATGATCCGCATGGCTCTGTATGTAAATTTTTTTTTTTTTTTGCGGTACCGGGGATTGAACCCAGGGGCGTTCTACCTCCGAGCTACACCCCCGGCCCTATTTTTTATACTTTATTTTGAAACCAGGTTTCATGAAGTTGCGGAGGCCTCACTAAGTAGCTGAGGCTGGCCATGAACCTGGATCCTCCGGTCTCCGCCTCCCAAGTACTCGGATTGTAAGCGTAAGCCACCATGCCCGGCATGTAAATATTTTTAAAAAATATTTCCACTAGGGCTGGGTGTGGTGGTGCAGGCTTGGGAGGCTGAGATAGGAGGATAGCAGGTTCAAGGCCAGCCTCAGCAATTTAACAAGATAGTAACTTAGCAAGGCCCAGTTTGAAAATAAAAGAGGCTGGGAGTATAGCTTGGAGGTAGAATGCCCCTGAGTTCAATCCCTAGCACCAAAATAATTTCCACTAGGGAGGGGATGTAGCTCAGTGGTAGAATGCTTGCCTAGCATTTGTGAAGCCCTAGGTTCCATCCCCAACGCTGCAAAACAAAAGTCCACTAAGAGGCATTTTTTTGCCTGCATCGTTCCCAAAGGCATCAGCTGGTGGGTGTTTTACTGTCTTCAAGCACTGGTTATAGGTCATGGCTGAATCCTGTGTCTGATCACTGGTTAATGGAAAGTAAACTCCTGTGAAGTGTAGAACCAGCAGATCACATTAAAGAGTTTAAATGTGGTTGGTCTGTCTCATTGTCATGTTCCATCTTTGGCCTAGTGATAAAGACATTCTAAGGGCTACGGGTCATGGCATTCAGTAGCTGTTCACTTGAAACAGCCCGTGTTTATGTATAATTTCCCCCCTGCTCTTTAGGAATAGCTTAATTTGTTAAATGGTTTATCTTGTGTGTGGGGGGGGGTACCTGGGGATTGAACCCAGGGGCCTTCTACCTCCAGGCTACACCCCCAGGCCTATTTTACTTTTTATTTGGAAACAGGGTCTCACTAAGTTGCAGAGGGCCTCACTAAGTAGCTGAGGCTGGCCGTGAATCTGCGATCCTCCTATCTCAGCCTCCCAAGTACTGGGATTACAAGTGTGCGCCACCACGCCCTGCTAATGGTATATCTTCTTAGCATGTCTGCAAATATCTTTTTGGAAACTGCAGAAGAAGAAACTGAATTTTAAAACCTGCAGCCTGACCCTGCATTACCCTTTCTACTAGCTCCCTGGTGTTCATCTTGTGACACCTGGTTAAGTGTAATGATGTTCTTATTTACATTTCCCCTCTCCTCACATAGAAGGACAAAACTGCTCAGGAAAGCGCTCATGTTCTGGGTGCTGTGAGCAGAGGTCTGCTGCAAGGGGAGGGTGGCTGAGGTTCTGAGAGCTTGGCGCCCCTGGGCCCACCACACTGCTACCGGACCCTTGCTGTTCTCTCAAACCCCGGGGAGCCAGGGCAAGCTCGCTCCTTCCTTACCAGGAGCCAACCAGGGAGTGCAGATGCAGATGGTAATCACTGTATCTGTGAGTGACCATGGGAAGGGGCGGATGGACTGGAGCCCTGGACTCATTCCAAACACTACTTTTGCAACCACAAAGAATAGGGTTGGAGTTGAGGGCAACACTCGGAGTGTAGTTTTACCACATCCCTTTGGTACAGTGGCTCCGGCAATGGTTTGGCTTCCTTGGGAACTTACCAGCTGCTCGTTCTGGAGTGGTCGAGTGGGTTACCAGCATGCCCGAGAGAAACACACACACACCCCCTTTCCTTCCCTCTGCTCCTCCAGCTCCCTCGTACAAGCATGCTCCGCGCCCCGTGGCAGGTGTTCACAAGTTTTCAGTTTGGTTAGATGTGTCTTTTTTTTTTTTTTTTTGGTACTGGAGATTGATCCCAGAGGCATTGTACCTTCAAGCTACACCCCTCAGCCCAATTTTATTTTTATATTGAAATGCGATCTCTCTCAGTTGATGAGTCTCACTATTTGCTGAGGCTGTCCTCGAACCGGCGATCTTCCTGACTCTGTCTCCCAAGTACTGGGATTACAAGCGTGAGCCACCACTCCCGGATGGCTATGTCCTTCTTAGGCTCACCAGCCTGATCCACAATTAGGGTTCCCCACTCTGGTCTGGCCTTGCCCAGGGCCCCTGCAGGTGGCTCACAGATTCTTGGTTTTTTTTTTTTTTTGGCGGGAAGGGGGGGCTGCAGATTGAACATAGCGGTATTTTACCCCTGAGCTATACCCCAGCCTTTTTTATTTTGAAACAGGGTCTCTCTGGCCATGAACCTGCAATCCTCCTATCTCAGCCTCCTAAGTACTGGGTACAGGCACGCACCACCATGCCAAGCTCCTGGTAAGAAGAAAGGAGCCCAAGCCAGGGGCAGCGGTGCACACCTGTAATCCAGCTACTTGGAAGGCCGAAGCAGGAAGATTCCAAGTTCTAGGCCAGCCTGTGCAATTTAGCAAGACCCTGTCTCAAAATAAAATAGAAAGGGCTGGGGGTGTAGCTCAGAGGTAGAGCTTCATTGGTTCAATTACCCAGCACCAGAGAAAAAATGCCCAAAGCCTTTACCACACTGTTGCCCACAAAGGCTGAAGCGCAGTTGGCAAACATGACCAGCTAAAGAGGACAGCAGTGACTGTCACACAACAGACTCCATCTGGAAGGCAGCCCGGGGAATCCATTCTGCTCCATGAGTGAGCCCATTGACGTTTACTCTCCCCCTCAACACCTCGAAAAGTGCTAAAGAAACAGAAGCACTAAAAGGAAGCTCGTGTCTTTTGAGCATGAAACTAATTTTCCGTAATTTGTGTCTGTAGATTATGTTCCCTGCTGGGTTTTGCTCAAAATAAAAATCAATGAAAGAACAAACCATCTATCTTTTTTTTTTTTGCGGTACTGGGGATTGAACGCAGGGGTGTTCTACCTCCGTGCTACGCCCCCGGCCCTATTTTTTTTTTATACTTTATTTTGAAACCGGATCTCACAAAGTTGCGGAGGGCCTCACTAAGTAGAGAGAGAGAGGGAGAGAGAGAGCGAGAGAGCTGAGGCTGGCCGCGAACCCGGATCCTCCGGTCTCCGCCTCCCAAAGTACTGGGATTACAAGCGTGCGCCACCACGCCCGGCTACAAACCATCTATCTTTGAGAAAAGCACTGGCAAGTAACTCTTAAGCCCATTTTATTATCCTGGGTATAAGAAGGAAAAGAAGTTTATATGCCATTCAATTTATAGTCAATGGCTTATACCCAAACTTCTGGGAATTCTTTTTTAATATTCATGGGTATAATTTAGCCTGGGGGAGTGGAGGAGGTGTGGGAAGCACATTGTCCTTTCTTTTAAGTGACTATAAGGGAGTAAATGGTGGTTAAGTTTTTATTTGCTGAGTGATATTGGAAAATCATTACCATGAGTCTCAATTTGGAAGCTGTTTGTCCTGTCACCATGTCCCCAGTAAATAGGAATAAAACAACAATATAGGACAAGAAAAAGCCGGGCGCGGTGGCGCACGCTTGTAATCCTAGTACTTGGGAGGCTGAGACCGGAGGCTCTGGGTTTGCGGCCAGCCTCAGCTACTTAGTGAGGCCCTGCACAACTTAGTGAGACCCTGTTTCAAAATAAAGAATAAAAAATAGGGCTGGGGGTGTGGCTCGGAGGTAGAATGCCCCTGGGTTCAATCCCCGGTACCGGAAAAAAAAAAAGACAAGAAAAATACTGCTTGGGTGAAAGATAAACCCGGGGAATGCTGGCCAGGTTCCTCCTCGCCTTTGTGTCGGTGCGCAGCTGTAGTGGCGGTTTCTGCCACCAGGTGGCGGGCTGTGCCTCAGAAACCATTCTCAAAGCTGAAGGGAGCAGTCGCAATTTTTCCTGGACTTAAGTTTAAGGTTAAAAAGGTGAAAAAAGAAGGAAGGGGTCAAATCTCCTTGCACCAGAGAACATTTGCAAGCTCAGAGGTGTCAGAGACCCATCTAGGTGGTCTCATATCATCTTGAGAAGAATCTCAAGTTCAGGAGGACACTGGATGAAAAACTCCAAAGTAGACAGCAATGGGGAGCGACAAGACTGCATAGTTTTTCCCTGTGAGAGAGCCTCTGGGACAGCAGCTCTGGAGAAAGGCTGATGTCCCAATATGCCCAGGCCACACTGGGAAAGCTCACATGGCCCTTCAGTTAGCGCTACGGGGCAGGGGAAGGAGAAGCCATGCTCCCTTGCTGCAGACCCAGCTGCCAGCGCCTGTTTAGAATGCTGGTCATTAAGGCCCACAGGAGAAACAGGTCTCTGGGGACCTTCTGCCACGTGCTCCGGGGTTCATAACAACTCCAGATGTCACCGCCATTCTAGCTGAGCTGCATTTAGCTCCATTTCTGCCATTCCCCCAGAAACGACAGCCATCCGAGGTTCCCTGGCTAGTGCCGAAAACCACCAGCTGACTCTGCAGGGCCTGGGCTCCGCCTCTGGCCCGCCGCCTCCCCTCAGGAGCATGCTTTACTTGCCTCGCCCTTTCTTTTTCTTCCAAAGAAGCATTCATGTTGCCACTTTTAAACTAGGATCTTATTTCCTCCCTTTTCCTCAGTGGACACACGAACCATAATAAACTAGAAGCCAAACGGATGGATGAACTGTCTCTGAACTAAGCAACCATGTCACATCTGAGTGGCTGAAATGGCAGCTGCAAGCCACGTCCTCACCGGAAGCCTCGGGAAGCACCATGGATGCTCATCGGCCAAGCGGGACCAAATCTGAACGTGCCGCGCACGGGCTCACTTCTGCTCTTCCTCTCTCAACACCGACACTCCCAGCTGTGTCAGAGGAAAGCGCTCCTTTCCTCAGTTGAAGCCAGAGTTGGGGTGGGCCACTGCCAAAGCTGCTGCTTCCTCCAAATGCAAGAAGGGAAGGAAGGCCGGGAGGAGCGTCTGGCCTCGGCCTCCCTTGCACCGCTGGGGTAGGGAGGAGGCACAGTGACTGCAGGCCTGTGCGGTGGCTCTTCAGGGGCCGGGGACTTCCACATCCTCGCATGTCCAAAGGAGATGGAGTTTTTTTTGGCCCTGGGTTCTAAGAACAGGTCTCCTATGATGTCCCTGCTTTAGCCCACATGGGTGGCCTATTTGTGTCAAGCAGGGGCACCCAAGAATTCAGACTTGAGGCTACTTCTGCCTACTTTGGGTTGCACATTGGCCTATAGGAACGGTGGCTTTCATGAGTTGGCACGTTATTTAATGGTAATGCAAATGTCCCTTGGAATGAGTTCCACCCACACCTGCTAACATGATTACTGGCTTCGGAAGTATTCCAAAACACCCAGGGGGTGAGCCTCGAGAAAGCCTTGAAAAATGAAGCATACTTACTATACCTTCATCCTTTCCACGGAAGGTGCCTAGAACACTGCTACATCATATTCCTCCTCGTAGAGGGAGAAATCCCAGTAATAAAGCAGAAGCAACATAAAATTCTCCTACATAGAGCTTTTTGTTTCCTGGAAAATATTTTACCCACCATCCATGCTGTCAAGCATTGGCACTAATAATGAAGCTCACGGGCAACAGCTATTTGTCCCCAAAGAATTATCCCTTAAGCAGCCTACTTGGAGGAAAGGGCATGTTCTTGTCCCTGTTGTCACTGGCAGTGAGGGATGTAGGTGCTCACTCTGGTACAAATGCTTTGGTACAACTGCTTTGGGTAAACTTGAAAGATCTGCCGGAGCTCGGGGTCCCCAGGTCAGTCCTCAGTTCCCAAGGCAACCCTCACAGAGGAGCTGCAGAGAGGACTCCCAAATCTTTGCAGTCCGTGTGCATTGCAATCCCAAGGTCTGAAACCCAAGTGTCGTGGTGGCGTATACCTGTAATCCCGGTACTTGGGAGGCTGAGACAAGAGGATTGCAGGTTCAAGGCCAGCCTCAGCAAATTAGCGAAGACCCTGTTTCAAAATAAAAAGGGCTGGGGGCTTGGTTGAGAGGTAGACTGCCTCTGGGTGAGCTGGGTGTGGTGGCGCATGCTTATAATCCTAGAACTTGGGTGGCTGAAACAGGAGGATCGCAGGTTCAAAGCCAGCCTCAGCAACTTAGCCAAGGCTCTCAGCAACCTAGTGAGACCTGTTTCCAAATAAGAAATAAAAATAGGAGCTGGGCGTGGTGGCGCACGATTATAATCCCAGTACTTGGGAGGCTGAGACCGGAGGATCCGGGTTCATGGTCAGCCTCAGCTACTTAGTGAGGCCCTCCGCAACTTAGTGAGACCCTGTTTCAAAATAAAGAATTAAGAAATAGATAGGGCTGGGGGTGTAGTTTGGAGGTAGAATGCCCCTGGGTTCAATCCCCAGTACCGCAAAAAGGAAAAAAAAAAGAAATAAAAATCGGGTTGGGGGTGTAGCTCGAAGGTAGAATGCCTCTGGGTTCAATCCCCAGTACCACCACCAAAAAAAAAAAAAACAAAAAAAAAACAAAACTGAAACACAGTGGTGTTCTGGTCCTATCGGGCAAGCATGAGCCTGCCCAGGCCGGCTGGAGGAATGACACTGTGTATGCAGTGTGTCCGCCCCGAGTGGATGGATAGGGAGGGACCAGGTGCCCGCTCAGGTCCCTCCCAATGCAACAATTCTGAGTGCCGCATTTCTGCGCGTGCCCTCACATATCCATGGTTTTCTCCCTAGTTAAACAGTGCAACACCTTATCAGGTCCTGGTGGCCTGTTCCCAGGTCACAACCTACTGTCTGTCTCACTAATTCAGTGTGCTGCCCGGAGCACGGCAGCAGGGGAGGGAAACAGCTTTTTTAGTGTCTTTAATTAGGCAACAGGGAAAAACAAAGTCTGGCTGAAAATTACCACTTGAAGCTCATCTGCCAAAAAGCAGTACTGGCTCCTTATGCTGGGATAAATAATAGTCAGTGATTTCAATGACACATCAAGGGGGTGGGGAGGTGCAAAAGCGGTAGCAGACCACCACCTGACTCCCCGGAAAAAGAGCTGGTTTTCATCCATCCAATGTCTGTCTCCATCCCAGTGAACACCCTTGTCCTTAAACTGATCTTCTTTTTTTTTTTTTTGGTGGTACTGGGGATGGAACCCAGGGACTACCGCCAGGCTACGCCCCCAGCCTTATTTTATTTTTTTATTTTTATTATTATTTTTTTTTGCAGTACCGGGGATTGAACCCAGGGGCATTTTACCCCTGAGCTACACCCCCAGCCCTATTTTTTATACTTTATTTTGAAACCGGGTCTCACGAAGTTGCGGAGGGCCTCACTAAGAAGCTAAGGCTGGCTGCGAACCCGGATCCTCCGGTCTCTGCCTCCCAAGTACTGGGATTACAAGCGCGTACCACCACGCCCAGCTTATTTTCTATTTTTTATTTTTTTTTTGCGGAACCGGGGATTGAACCCAGGGGCGTTTTACCTCCGAGCTACACCCCTGGCCCTATTTTTT
>PVJS01063933.1:0-10365 GCA_004027185.1 Glis glis | reverse complement strand
TGGTGATGATGATGGTAATGGTGGCGGTGATGGTGATGATGATGATGATGGTGATGATGATGATGGTGATGGTGATGATGGTGGTGATAATGTTGATGGTAATGGTGGTGGTGATGGTGATGATGGTGATGGTGACGGTAATGATGGTGGTGATGGTGATGATGGTGATGATGATGATGGTGATGGTGATGGTGATTCTGGTGATAAAGACAACAATAGTTTCCTGAGCCTTTACTATCCACCAAGCAGCTGACACACCTGATCTCATTTATTGTCATTCTCTTTCTCTCTCTCTCTCTCTTTTTTTTTTTTTTGGTATTGGGGATTGAACCCAGGGGCATTCTGCCTCTGAGCTACCCCCTCAGCCCTATTTTTATTTGGAAACAGAATCTCACTAAATCGCTGAGGCTGGGTTTGAACCTTTGATCCTCCTGTCCCAGCCTTGCAAGTACTGGTATTACAGGCATGCACCACCATGCCTGGCTTGTCCTTCTTAAGAGTGCACAAAATTTTGGGAGAGCCTCTCTTTCAGAGCTGTGCATGTGCTGGGGGTTCTGGGGGTGGGACCTTTTTGTTCTGGTACTGGGGATTGAAGCCAGAGATATTCTACCTCTGAGCTAACCCCCAGCCCTATTTTATTTTTAATTTTGAAACAGTATCTCACTCAGTTGCCGAGGGGCTCGCTAAGTTGCTGAGGCTAGTTTTGAACCTGTGATCCTCCTGTCTCAGCCTCCTATGTACTGGGATTATAGGAATGTTCCACCATGTCTGGCTGAGACCTCTTTAACATGTATGTCAGGAGTCCTCACTTGCTCATCCATTGTCCTCAACATCCCTATGATGCAAGTCATGTCTTAGATGATGGCACTGAGCCTCAGAGGTGAGGTGACTTGCTCTGGTCACATGATCAGTGAGCCACGGAGCTGGGATTTGAACCGGGCTCTATTTGACTTCTCAGCTCCTGTGCTTAGGATTTTCTTTCCACAAAACGATAAACAGAGTCTCAAGCAGATCAGATGGCTTACCTCAGACAGGGACACAGGGACAGCCCAGGGCACAAACACTTGGGGAATGTTTGATGATAAAGTGAATGAGAAAGTGACTCCTGTGGACAGGAAGTGAAGCAGTAAGGAGGCCAGCCACCTAAAGCCCAAGTGAGTAGAGCCTTTCACCTGGAAGAAAACAAATAGAACATCCGACAGCAAAGCAAGGCGGCGTGATAATTCTATTCCCAGATCAAATCACAGCGCGAGGAATGCGTTACCATCAACGTGATTACCTTGGGGGACAGAGACAGGGAGTTTTATTAAATGAGACAATCTTGCTAAAAGGAAGCCTTACATTAGACTCTGGGCCTTAAATAATATTAGTGTCAAGAGCCGACAAACATTCAGCACATGGTGCAGGCAGCTTTGGTGGGGGCCACCGTGCTGGAAAATCCAGGGTGGCAGCTGGCAGAGCTGGTGGTGCCCTGCCCAGTGACCACACACGCCTGGACTGTGGCTCTTTGGCCACTATGAGAAGCAATTCTTCTCTCAGGTCACCAGGGATCACATTCCTGGTGACACTGGGGCCAGGGGACCCTCTACAGCCCTGAAAGAAGAGGGATCTGCCCTTTTTGTGGGGAGAACAATGATCCTGAAACTCAACAGGTGCCCAGTGGGGTCCAAAAACTGGTTTCCGGAAGGGGACCCCACTCCCCTCCCTGACAAAGGCCAGGCTGCCCAGGGAGCCTGCAGGGAGCCCAAAGCCAGCGTCGCTTCACGCAGTGGGGTCAGGGTGTGGCCTTCGAGACATGAAGGTCTGGGAAGTTTGGGTTCAGGTCCTGCTTCACCAACCCTGTGACCTTGGGCATGCCACCTAATCTCTTTGGCTGTCAGTTTCCTTGTCTATGAAATGGATTAACTGGTACCAACCTTACAGGCTTGTTCTGGGGACTGAATGAGTTAATTCGGGTAAGGTTCCTAGAATGACAGTGCACACAGGTCTTGGCTCCCATCTTGGCTCCTGTCTCTCCTGTCCCTAGTGCATCACTGCTATGGTTGGGGTCTTGAATGTCCCCAAAGGCTCCCATGTCAAAGGCTTGGTCCTGGCCCCTGGTGTGATCGGGAGGTTAGTGGGACCAAGTAGAAGGAAGTTAGGCCATGGGGGTCATGTGTTTGAAGGGGATACAGGAGCTTGGGCTCCTCCTCTTTCTTTCTTGTTGCTTCCATGCTGCCACAGGGTGAGTAACCTGCTCTACTCGAGGCTCCCCATTATGATGTGCTGCCCTGCCACAGGCCCAAAGCAACTGGGCCAACCGATCGTAGTCAAAAGCAACCTTTCCTCCTTATAAGTTGATTTTCTCAAGTATTTGTTACAGTAATATAAAGATAACCAAAACAATCACCCATATACCCAACTCCCAGAGAAGGTTTTCAGGCTGGTGAAGGGGAAATTTCTCCAGATCTTTGAGGGAGAAAGCATCTCATGGAGGCCTTATTCTATCTAGGTTACAGATCTGGGGACTCTCAGAGGTCATCCCGTCCAGTCCCTCCTTTTACACACGGAAAACTGAGGCTTCAACAAGGATCGGTGTGCCTTGAGTTCAATCCCTATCTCTCCCTTTTCTCTCAGTCCTGGGATAATTTATAGAGTGATAGTAATGATAATACCTCATTTAGTGAAAACTTTAGTGTGCTGGGCCCAGTGCTAAGACTGATATGGTGTACAACCCTGTATAACCAATGATATGGTATTACCAGTTACAGAGGGGTAAACTGAGGCTCAGAGCAATTAATCAGCCCAAATTATACACCTAGTAGGAGGGGGAGCCAGTGCTCAAAACCCCACGCATCTGACTACAGGGCAAACAGCAGCTCCTGAGGCCCCAAAGTAAAGGACTCCTGATCACAAGGCCAACGACAGGGTGGCGGTCTCGGACTCCATTTTTTCTGCTGACCTTGCAGAAGCTGATGAACCTTTCTGAGTCTCAGTTTTCTTATTTGTAAAGCAGAGGTGATAATTCACAGGATCATTGTAAAGCTCGGAATCCTGGCATCTCCCTTGGAGGAGCCCTGGGGGTGGTCCCACCCAGCCCCTACTCCATGCCCAGAGGGATCAAGAGCCTCCTGGGTGGCAGAGCCAGAGGAGCTGGAACAGGGATTGGTCTGTGACTACAGGGGTCACCATGTGATCCCTTGCTATTCAGTTCTCTACCTAGAAGGGCTTGCATCAACCCAACAGGCCCCACCCAAATTCTCTGTGGCCCTGTCACCTCTCCATCAAGTGTAGGTCACTCCTGAACCACCTCCACCACCCATGCTTGCAGCACACCGCAACTTAGGAACTGCAGAGCAGCAGGGTCAGGACTGGGCTGTAGGGAGCTGGGGGCCCTGGTCCAGCTCGGATATTGACCAGGTATCTGCATCCCACATCCTGCAAGGCTTTTCTTCTTTCTGCCACTCAGCATCAGAAGGGACTGCGGTCTTCTCTACTAGATGCTGGACAAGCTTATCTTTGGCAAACTATATTCTGTGCACATCTCCAATTCTAGTAGATGCTTCTAACCATTGCACAAAATAATAATTCATCACAAAATTTGTTTGAGAAATGCTGGGTTAAACCAAGTTTACAGTTTTCTTTTCCTAACTTATCTTTATTAAAGTAACTGGAGTGCAAAAGGGACACAGAGTCATATAAGAGCAAGTATCCATTGTTACCCTCTGTCATTCTCACGCAGAGCAAGCAGTGTGTAACGTACATCTCTCTTCATGCTTAGAGAGTGCGTGTACACACACACACACACACACACACACACACACACACACACACACATGCGGTGCTTAAGAAACTTGTCCTGTTTTCTCCTGAGAGCCTTTAACACTTAATCTCTAAGACCAGCTTTGCTGTGTAGCTCTCCCAAACACTGGGCATTTTTATTCATTCCCTTGGAGCATTTTGAGGAGCCTCTGGGCAGGGCTGGACTGGGTGGCCTCGTGCAAGGGTCTTGGTGACTCCCAGGTCAGCAAAGGAGCTCCACAGGGTGGGCTGATGTTGGGCCACTTGGAACAGATAACCTCTGTGAATGCCCCTCTGAGCCAAATGGCCTACTGCCCTTGAAGTGGGCTCAGTCCTGCTGCTCTGGCCTGCCTGGGTGAATGCCACAGTGAGGGGCTCCAGGGGTCTGGAGGGCTGGCCTGGCCCTCAGCTCCTCCCTGAGAACGCCACAGACTGCCGCAGCCTGCAGAGAGCGGCATGCGTGTTGGCACCCGTGTCCAAGGAGGCTCAACAGGTCCCCCCGCCTTGAGGCCTCTCCTGGCCCGGCCCTGTCTGGGTTCAGGTTGAATGGACAATTTGGCCTGACTGCTCCACTCAGAACCCACCTGTGCTCCTGGTGGATTGATGTTCTGCTCGTCACCTTCACCCCAAGCCCAGGGGATCAGGGACATGCTGGGGGTCACTCAGGGAGATGTGGTAGGGCCCCGGGTTCTTGCCTGCCCTCCTTCAAGTGACTTCAGGTGGGCCACCACACCTGGGGAGCCAGACCTTGGTACTGGAAGACCTTGACCATGACTCATATTGTCAGAATCTAAGAAAGATCCTACCTTTCCCTCTAGATCTCCATTTTCCACGTTGGTTGGAACTGGTCCTTGGTCTTTTCTGGGTCACCAGCCTGGACCTGCTCCTCACAGTCAGGTAGAGATGGGGGGTCCTCTTGGATGAACTCTCTGGGGTCATGGTCTATTTTTTTTAAACCTCCTAGGCATACAGTCCCTTGATAGGCATGGAGGGGTGAGGGTGGGGATGTGGACGACAGAGACAAGCCAACTGCTGTCCTCTGGATGCATCCAGCCCGGACAGAGGACCAGGACACACACTGAGATGTCCACATGTCCAGGTGAACACCGGAGGAGGTGGGAGTCCTGAGGGACTGATGAGCTGAACTCCACGAGCGTGGTCAGGGAGGGCTCCCTGAAGGGACAGGTGAGGTGGGGAACGAAGAAAGGATGTTCCCTGGGGAGGCAAAGCACGTTCGAAGGCACAGAGGCAGGTGCGGGTGGGTGCGAGGAGCCGGCCTACACGGCTTTGCTGGGAAGGGGCTTGGGAGCCAGGAGAAGGGCTGCGGGGTTGACTTTTGCTGCCATTGTTGGCACAGCTCCGATGCAAGGACCAGCCAGCAGCAGCCGCAGCCTCCACCCTGGGGACGGAGGGGACGCCGCCTCTGTCCTCATGAGTGGGCTGAGGGATGCACACTCCTAATTGTTAATTACCATCCGGGGTGCCATCCTGTGACTCCAGACGGATGCTTTCATACAGAGGGTCAACATGAGCGCTTCCAGCTTAATGGTCTGAGGCAATGATTTTAGGGGAGGGGTCCCAGGTGGCTGGAGAGTGGGAGCAAAAGCTTCTGGGAGGACAACAGCTCCGGGAGAAAGGCCCAGGGTCTCTGCCTGGATGGGGACAGGGCTGGCCTGAGCCTGAGTGTTGGGCTGGG
This sequence comes from Glis glis, assembly GCA_004027185.1. Classification (NCBI taxonomy): domain Eukaryota; kingdom Metazoa; phylum Chordata; class Mammalia; order Rodentia; family Gliridae; genus Glis; species Glis glis. The sequence goes on along the minus strand of PVJS01063933.1, from coordinate 4,889 downwards.
CAGAGTTTTGTTTTCTGTGAAGATGGGGTGAACCAGCACACGGCGGATTTCACTGTGGTTTCAGCACACAGAATGCACTCCTGGTTTATTAGCCCATCTTGGCACATTCTGACACCCCCACCGTTGCACGTACCTGGCCTCATGACAGACAGCAGAGTGGAGCGGCCAAGGGTTGGGTATAACCTAAGTGCCTATGTCTGAGTGCTGGCATCATGCAACTTACAATGGGACCTGGGAACATTTCCTATTCTGGGCCTGAATTCCTCCGTGTGTAAAATGCTGATCGTAATAATAGCCGCCACCTCCTAGGATGGCTACTGCTTTGAGTTAATGCAAGTAAGGGAGGTAGCAAAGTGCTTGGCGTGTGGCAAACTCTCTATACCTGTAAGGGACTGTCACGCCCATTCCACAGATGGAGAAATAGAGTCATGTAGGGGGGAAGTGACTCGTGGGAGGAAGTCATTTAAATTCGACTCCGTCAGAATCTGGTCTCTCTAGCTCCTCCACCACCACCGTGGACGGGGCTGGTTCACACTTTCTCAGGCCCCAGCGGGTCTCACGTTCAGCCCTCGATTGGACACCTGGCCGTCCTCCTCAGACCCAGCACACTTAGGAGCTAATTGAACCTTCTCGAGGGCACCCCGTCCTCCAGGAAGCAGGGCCAGCCAAGGCCACTTGGCCGCCTTGGTGGGTGTGATGGGTCTCTTAGTAATCAATTCCTTTTATGACCAAGGCCACCGATTTTTCCCTCTTAGATTCTCTCTCCCAAAGCCCGTGCGTCCACTCAGCACCTGCTCAGGAGGCCGGGTCGACTTCCCTCCAGATTTCATTCTGTTCCTGTCTGCCTGCCAGGTCACGTGGAGACCTTGTCAAGGGGGATTCGGCCTCTGGGGCTGCCCTGCCCTCCGTAGAGCGCTGAGCGAGCAAGTGGGGTTCGCTGGCTCTGTGCAGACATCGCACGCTTGTGACAGGGCCAGTGTGTACCCTTGACGGGGTCGAGCCATTCTACATCGTCACAGGCAGTGGTGGGCGACGCCACCCCTCAGCCTTGGGTGGGGACCCTGGGCATGAGCAGTCAGTGGAGACGGCTGGTCAAGGACCCTTGAGGCTTGGAAGGGGGATAGTTTGACTCCCATAAGGTGCTGGGTGCAGGGCATGGTAGAATACCGGGGGCTTGCTGCTGCTTTCAGAGAGAGATGTATGATGTTACTCACGTGGCCCCCTGGGATTCTGCTTTAGAAAAAGTCCTCTGGAGTGAGGCCAGCCCACACCGAGCTCAGCTTCCGCCATTGCTGATAACCATTACATCACATCTGATCATGTGTGGGTGGCACGTGTCAAGCTTTTGGGGTATTTTTTTTGGAATTGGGGATTGAACTCAGGGGCATTCTACCTCTGAGCTACACCCCAATCCCTACTATATTTATTTATTTATTTTTTTAATTTGAAACAGGGTCTCACTAAGTTGTTGAGGGCCTTGCTATGTTGCTGAGGCTGGTTTCGAACCTGTGATCCTCCTGTCCCAGCCTCCCAAGTACTAGGATTTCAGGGGTGCACCACCATGCCCGGCAAGTGTCAAACTTTTACAATATACTATATATTCCTTGTCTCTCCTTCCCTTGAATGTGGACAAGGCTTAGTGACTTGCCTCAGGCCAGGGAATGACCATGCTCATCATAGAAATAACAGCAATCCTTGCTGCTGTTCACTGAGCACCTACCATAGGCCAGGTACTGGGCTAAGCTGTTACCCATAGCTGCTCATTTAGCCTCCAGCCTGCCAGTGGGGTAGCTTCTACTGTTAACACCCCCTTCTCAAAGATAGGGGCACTGCGGCCCAGAGAGGTTGAGCTAATGACTCGTGGCATCAGCTAGTAGGTCACAAAGCCAGGCTTGAGCCTCCACCGCTTGGGCCTGAAGCCTGGGTTTGGGTCACTGTGCTCCCCTGCAACTGAGGTGCTCCCTGCAGGGTAACTGGTTGTGTAGCGGAGAGGAGCCAGGGACAAGGAGGCCACAGTCGGCTTCGAAGCTCTGATCTCAAGGGAGTTCCTGGAGCGGGGGAGAGGGCTCTGAGGGCTGGGAGGACAGCTTCTTTTCTGCAGGGGGAGAGAGCAACCTCGACTGAGGGCCGGGCAGCTTTGGGGGGCTCATCGAAGGGGTGTGTGGGCACAGGGGCTCTGGAAGCTGACCTGGGATTCCTGACTAAAGTGCAACACACGGACATCTTTAACAGGGGCCTCACGATGCCGTTGGAGCTGGACTGTGGCCTTGAGATTTTCACAGCTGTCTCAGGAAACCCCACCTCCCCCAGGGTGAGCCAGCTAAGCGACACCCCATTGTCCATCCAGTCCCCAGACAAGATCCCAGGGGGCCTGCTGGACTCTTCGGTCTCCCAGGTCCCCCATTTCATAGCCACTTGGATGTCCTGCCTCCTTTAGCCCCTCGGTTCTGCTGCTTCCCTTGCACCCCACTGCCCCCACTCTTCTACCGTCCACCTCTCGCCTGCTGGGGACACGGCTGCTTCCCCTCCACCTGGCTGCGCTTCCCTTTCACACATCCTCGCCTCCTTGCACACCGAGGGGTCTCCGCAGGTGCAGTGGAGATGCTCCTCTTCCTTGCATACGGTTCCTCAGTGGCCTCTGTGGCCCTCAAGGTCAAGTCCCAATCCCTGAGCCAGAAAAGTTCTCTGACTGGGGCAGTGGTGGAATCAGAGAATGCTTCCTGGAGGAAGTGACAATGAGGCTAAAGGACGACTGAGAGTTTATGCCATATGCCACTCAGGAAAGGCACTCTGGGACAACAGTGGCTGAGCCCTTCCTGAGGTGCCCCGCACCCCCGATCCCCACGCCTGTGGGATTTCCGAGAGGAAGCAGAGCCGTGGGGCCGTGCTTCCGGTCCTGCACTGTGGACGTTCTGGGAAATACTGTGGGAGGGTGGAGGGCAGGCAGCCACAGACACAGGAAGGGGGTGCACAGGGCTGGGTTTGCTGAGCCAAGATAAGTGGCCCCAGGAATGCCCCAGAGAGGAAGTCCCTGAGCTTGGGAGCCTCCTGCGAGCGGCGATAGCGCTTGTTGGGAATGCACAGGTATTGACTGAAGCCGCCACACAGACTGCGGACGAAAGGGCTGGCCGAAGGCCGGCTCACACGCAGGGACCAAGACGCCTCACGCAGGATGGAGAAGAAGCCGGAGTCTCTCCCCAGGGGGCAAATGGAGACCCCCCCCTCCACAGGGGGCTCACAGTACAGAGGTGAGGAGGGGTTCATTTTTTTTTTTTGTACTGAGGATTGAACTCAGGCGCATTCTACCTCCAAGCTATATCCCCAGCCCTTTTATTTTTTTATTTTGAAACAGGGTCTCGCTGAGTTGCTGAGGGTCTCACTAAGTTACTGAGGCTGGCCTTGAACCTGCGATCCTCCTGTCTCTGCCTCCCAAATACTGGGCTTACAGGTATGCTCCACCACACCTAGATGGGTCCACATTTTAAAAAACCGTCTATCTGGACTCAGCTGCAAAGGCTGGTCTCAGCAGGGTGTATGCCCAAGGATCTGGGGCACCTTGGCTAGAAAGCAGGACTAAGCTAGCCTAACAGTGTGAAATGAACCGGTTCCTCTACACAGCAATCTGGGTCAAACACAGCTCTCAACTCGAGGGGTCCCAGGGTCCCTAGGAAGGGGCTGGGCTTGGATCAATGAGGATGTCTCTGTCACAGCCCTCCGGCTGATGGTTGCTACTGATATAAGATGGTGGGCAGCTTCTCCTTCGGGGACCGCAGTCTTCCCATCTGTGAAATGGGAATCTTGGTTATAACTTTTCTGTCTCCTGAGACAGCCAGGGGATCAGTAGGTTAATGGAAGAAAAGTTACTGGGCACCTGGAGAGCCGCGTGCTGGCCAATGTTGTGGGTGAAGGCTTGGCTTCAGCCCTGGAGAAGCTCGTGGTCTGGTAGGAAGATCCATAGGTAGCAGGACTAGAAAGCCCCAGGCGGAAGGTCCTGTGACAGGACAGTTCGGGAGCACACGGCAGAAGTACCTCAACCCAGGACTGCTTTCCTGGAGGAGGTGACTTCTGAGCTGAGACCTGGAGGAGGGCAGGAGGGAGTGCAGGTAGGGAGGGAGGGTCAGAGTTGAGGTCAGGGAGGAGATGGAAGGGAGTCACCAGAGTGGCTCTAACTGGCCAGCGTCCTTCCGGCATTCCCCGGCATTCCCCAAGGGAAGTCAGGTGTGTGGGGTGAGATCGAGGACTGGGCAGGTGTGGTCTGGCTGGAAGGGCTGGTCTGTTTCCAAAATGATCAACTAGGTGCCGTAGGGGTCTTAGGAGGAATCCCAGGGATCAGTGCTGCCATCAAGAGTACCAGGTGGAGACCACCTCCCCTTTCAATTTCCCTTTCTTGTTCATGCAAATACCACATGGAAAAGACATGATGGCGAATACCACCTTTTCCAAGAAGCCTTCCTGGATTTTTCCTGAGAGGAGCACACTATATCCTGTTGGGGGCTCCTGTGATTCCAAGGGTCCCATCATGATACATTTGCAACCCCTCACCCCTTTAGCCTTGCCCCCCTTCTGCCTGTCCCACCCAGCCCTTATCTCGGCCTGGCCCCAGATAGCAGGACTGGTGGGATCACTATTCTTTTTCTGCACCGGTGCCACATGTATCACATGAATTGGACATGTTTACAGCCATCGAGGTCAGCGAGGTAATGGAGTGCCAGGGGTGGAAGGGAGAGCAGCGCTTCACCCGTGTCCCCGCCCCGTCAGTGCCCGGCACAATACCTGGCACACGGAAAGCCCCGGATTCCCCTTGCGTAACTCTTTCTTTTTTTTTTTTTTTTGCGGTACCGGGGATTGAACGCAGGGGGGTTCTACCTCCGCGCTACGCCCCCGGCCCT
>PVJS01063932.1:0-7500 GCA_004027185.1 Glis glis | reverse complement strand
GTCTGCGCCCTCGGCCCCGCTGCAGGCGGCTCGAGCGGGGTCTGCCCCCGGCTGCGCACTCGGCCCCGCTGCAGGCGGCTCGAGAGAGGTCTGCGCCCCGGCTGAGCACTCGGCCCCGCTGCAGGCGGCTCGAGAGAGGTCTGCGCACTCGGCCCCGCTGCAGGCGGCTCGAGCGAGGTCTGCCCCCGGCTGCGCACTCGGCCCCGCTGCAGGCGGCTCGAGCGGGGTCTGCCCCCGGCTGCGCACTCGGCCCCGCTGCAGGCGGCTCGACTCGAGGGGGTCTGCGCCCGGCTGCGCGCTTGGCCCCGCTGCAGGCGGCTCGAGGGGGTCTGCACCCCGTCTTTGCACTCGGCCCGGCGGCTCGAGGAGGGTCTGCGAGCTGTGCTCGCTGGGCGGCGAGGAGGCGGCGACCGCACTGGGCCGGGACTTCCTTCCTCCGCCGGCAGCAGGCACGGAGCCCCGGCGGCGTGGGAGCCGCGCGCGGCGATGGGCGCCCTGCTGAGCAGCGACAGCGGCAAGTCCGCGCCCGCCGCCGCCCCGCGGGCCCTGGAGCGCGGCCGGGCCCCCGAGCTGCCCGTCACGTCTTTCGACTGCTCGGTGTGCCTGGAGGTGCTGCACCAGCCTGTGCGGACTCGCTGTGGCCACGTGTAAGTGTCGGGGAGCTCGGCTTGCACGCGCACCCCCAGGGAGGGCGGTGTGTGTGTGTGTGTGTGTGTGTGTGTGTGTGTGTGTGTGTGCACGCGCGTGTGTGAAAGAAGCCGGCTCATGGGAAACTGCTGTAAGGTTGAACTTGGACCTGCCGGGTACGGGCCACGGGGAAAATACCCGGTGGGGAGGGCAGATGACAAACAGTCGGGCCTTGCAGCTCACCAGGGCCGCCGCCTCGCGCAGCTCAGGTACCCGCTGCAGGGATGGGGGACACGCGCCGGCACTGAGAAGAAACCGGCTCCAGGCCCCAAGGCTGTGGGGTCCCGCGAAGCAGTTATCCGGCTCAACCTGGTTCCCTCTCCGCTGAGAGCCCAAGTCCGGTTTTGTTTTGTTTTGTTTTGTTTTGCTGGAGCTGAGCACGTGCTCCTGATCTCCCGCGGGGGCTGGTCTCTTGAGCAATCAAAGGGCTGTGCAAATTGCCCTAACATTCCCCTCCTCATGTCCCTTTCGCAACACGTCCACACACCCAGACCCCTGAAAGATGGTCAAGTCGGACTGGAGCTTCGGAGTGACTTTCTGTACTCGTTGAACCACTGATTAGGGTGGGGCTTGGGACCTGAACATTAGCACCGAGCACCAAGCCAGTGAACAGCCGTTGAAAACCCAGCCACAAAGTGTCAGGAGGTTGCAGACTACCCGCTTTAAACCGCCTTCTCAGACCGAAAATACAGTTTTACAAAATCAAACAAACAAAAAAAACCAAATGCTATAGTCGGGCATGGTGGCACGTAACTGGAATCCCAGTACTTGGGAGGCTGAGACAGGAGGATTTCACAGGTTCCAGGCTAGCCTCAGCAACTTATTTAGACCATGTTTCAGAACAAAAAATAAAAAGGGTTGGGGGTGTAGCTAGGAAGTAGAAAGCCCTGGCTTCATCCGGGCATGGTGGTGCATGCTTGTAATTCCAGTACTTGGGAGGCTGAGACAGGAGGATCGCAGGTTCTCAGCCAGCCTCAGCTACTTAGTGAGGCCCTCCACAACTTAGTGAGACCCTGTTTCAAAATAAAGAATGAAAAATAGGGATGGGGGTGAAGCTTGGAGGTGGAATGCCCTGGGTTCAATCCCCAGTTTTGGGGGGAAAAAGAAAAGAAAAGAAAAGAAAAAAAGAGAGCCGTGGGTTAAATCTCCAGTACTAAAAATAAATAAGTAAAAAGGGCTGGAGTGTAGCTGGGAGGGGGGGACAGAATGCCTCCGGGCTCAATCCTCAGTACCCAAACCAAAACACCCTATAGTTACTGTTCACTGTGATTTGAGTAACTTACCAGCTACTGGTGGGAGCTGGGTCTGTAGATTTATGTTCCCTGTTCACTTAGGAGATTTTTTGGTATGTGGTTACCTGGGTGTGAGTGTGTTGTGTGTGTACACACGTGGATAGGTCAGCAGCAAAGCCCACTTAATGTCATCGCTGGTCAGTGTACTAACTATAAAATGATGAAGAATCAGAACAAAACCACGATTATCTGCATGGACTTTTGGCTTATCAAAAAAAAAAAAAGAAAGAAAAGAAAAGGCATAAATGCAAATGCACAAAACATTTTTAAAAGGCTGCAAGAGGCCGGGCGTGGTGGCGCACGCTTGTAATCCCAGTACTTTGGGAGGCGGAGACCGGAGGATCCGGGTTCGCGGCCAGCCTCAGCGCGCATGCGCGCGCACGATTGATCGCTGGATAGATCGATCAGTCTCTCTCTCTCACTGTCTCTCTCTCTCTCTCTCTCTCTCTCTACCTAGTGAGGCACTCCGCAACTTCGTGAGACCCGGTTTCAAAAAATAAAGCATTAAAAAATAGGGCCGGGGGTGTAGCGCGGAGGTAGAATGCCCCTGGGTTCAATCCCCGGTACAACAACAACAACAAAAAAAAAAAAAAAAAAAAAAGGCTGCAAGAGGTCCTTGAGAGCTGTAGCCCAGTACCTGCGGAGCAGTTTCACCTCTGCCCATGGTGAGCCAGGGAGAAAACTATGCTGCCCACGCAGCTTTAAATAGAGTGCTCCGGGCATTATTTTGTGGTTGTATTTTCAGGACCTGTCTTTTTAGCTTCCTACTTTAAACCCAAGGCTTAAATTTACCTCCTTTCTAGTTGCTGCTGTTATTTCCCTGCTATCTGAATGTAGCTCATTGACACAATATCTGAAGGGCAATAGGAGAGCCAATGTGCTCCTGGGTAGCAGTATAAAATGTATTGATTAGTTCAGGACAGTAATAACCTAAAGATAACGACATTTAAATTTAATCTTTAAACTGGGCATGGCACACGCTTGTGATCCCAGTACTTGGGAGGCTGAGACAGGAGAATCACAGGTTCATGGCCAGCCTTAGCAAGTTAGCGAGGTTATCAGCAACTTAGTGAGACCCTGTTTCAAAAAAAAAAAAAAATAGGACTGGGGCTGTAGCTTAGAGGTAGAATGGCCCCGGAGTTCAATCCCCAGTAGTACACACACAAAAACAATAATAATCTTTAATCATTAAGACTAAAGTTCTGTTAAAGATGAACAGTTCTTGAGAATTCTGTCTTTAGAATTGAAATGGGCAGCTTTGCTCTTATAATCATCAGACTGGAGATTGTTTTCTGGGTTTGGATTTTGAACACTATAATTTACTGTTTATAGTGTTCTTATTTTTACTAAAGGATAATATAAATTTGCAAATGTTAAATTTTTTGTTTAATCTTTTTCTTTGTGAAAGTGAACAGGAAGCCAGAGACTGGAAAATTTGTCATAAAACAGCATAACAAGGGTTGGACATATTGTCTTCCCTAACCTTACTGTTCTTTGTTTTGACAAATCTATGTCCATTGTTCTGGCTGTGGGCAGAATTTCCATATTCCTCTTTTTGGCAAACTTACTTGGGCTTCTTCCACTTTGTAAATGTTAACCAGAGTCCCTTTTGTACTGGAGACTGTGTGTGTTGTTAACACCATTTGTGCATTCTAAATGAATTACTCTTTTCCATTGTACTTGAGTTGGAAATGGAAAATGAAGAAATACAAATGAAACCTCTCTATTTTATTATTCCATATTGAAGCTATATTTCCAAATTGTTTTGTTTTGAAACAGTCTGGCTAGGTTGCTGAGAGTCTCGCTAAGCTGCTGAGAGGCAGGCCTCAAACCTGCAGTCCTCCTGTCTCAGCCTCCCAAATACTGGGATTACAGGCATGTGCCACCATGCCTGGTTTAGATTTCCAAATTTTTTGAACTAGGTTGTTTTTGCCGATTTTGGTTTACAAACCCATTTTATGTTAAACAAGTATAATAGTGACTATACCCTGAAGGAAGATCTATGTAGTACTTTACAAATTGTATTGGGATAGCTGGGCTTGGTGGTGCACGCTTGTAATCCCAGTACCTGGGAGGCTGAGACAGGAAGATCACAGGTTTGCAGCCAGCCTCAGCAACTTAGTGAGGCTCTCAGCAACTTAGTGAGACCCTGTTTCCAAATAAAAAATAAAATAGGTCTGGGGATGTAGCTTGGAGGTAGAAGGCCCCTGGGTTCCATCCCCATTACCCCCGCCACACACACACAAAGTTAAAAAACGTCCACAATAAAGGCTAGAGGAGACCTTGGGTTTGACCCTCAGCACTGCAAAATAAATAAATAGGCTCAAAAATGTGGTTTCTATTTCCTTCAGCCATTCCACAAACAAAACACCCACGAACAGATACTATTTCTTATTTCTGAATTTTTTTTGGAAACAAAGTGGGCCACAAAAGGTAAATCTATGACATTTCCAAGATGTCTCAGATAACTTTGCTTCTTTTCCCTTAGTAGACTTTAAGAAATTTTATTTTAATGTTTTATATTTTCAAATTGACTTTGTTTATATCACTGTATTAGTTGTAAAAATAGATTTCAGGGAAAAGGCTTCTTACCTTTGTTTTTTGTTTTTGTTTTTTTCGTACTGGGAATTGAACCCAGGGACATTCTACCCCTAAGCCACACACCCCCAGTCAAATTTTTTTTTTATTATGAAACAGGGTCTCAGTTGCTGAGGCTGGCCTCAAACTGGGATCCTCTTGTCTCAGCCTCCCAAGTACTGGGATTACAGGTGTGCACCATGCCCGGTGGCTTCTTATCTTGGTATCTTCTTTTCATGAGCTGGGGAAAAAGGGGAGAGATAAATTGAAGTTGCATGCTTTGAAATCTAAAGGAATTTGATTTATAGTTAAAAGAAACATTCAAAGGAATTTGTTGTAAGATTGGATATGGTAGAAGCCAGGAAGAAAAATGTCAAAGACAACTCCCTGGCTTTAGATGGTGAGGGACTGAGAGATTGTAATGTTCAAGAGGCAGATAACTCATGAACAGGCCTGTTGAGCATTCAGTAATGTGATAAGAAACATCCCAAAGGAAATAATCCAAAGGCTTTGGGAGAGTAGGTTTAGGGAAAGAGATAGAGGCTAAAGAAGTTACCCAAAAGCCGGGCGTTGTGGCGCACACTTGTAATCCCAGACCGGAGGATCCAGGTTCGCGGCCAGCCTCTGCTACTTAGTGAGGCCCTCCACAACTTCGTGAGACCCAGTTTCAAATAAAGTATAAAAAATAGTGCTGGGGGTGTAGCTCGGAGGTAGAATGTCCCTGGATTCAATCCCTGGTACCGTAAAAAAAAAAAAAAAGAAGAAGTTACCTAAAAATGGCCCAAGAGCCAGGCATGGTAGCACACACCTGTAATCCCAGTACTTGGGAGACTGAGACAGGAGGATCGCAGGTTGGAAGTAAACCTGGGCAAGTTAGCGAGGCTCTCAGCAACCTTAGCAAGACTGTAGGTTTCCAAATGCTTCTGGGTTCAAGCCCCAGTAAAACACACACACACACACACACACACACACACACACAGAGCCTGGGTTCAAGCCCCAGTAAAACACACACACACACACACACACACACACACACACACACACAGAGCCTGAGGTTGAGAATGGAGTAAAACACACACACACACACACAGAGCCTGAGGTTGAGAATGGACCTATGAGAGGTAAGCTCTAACTGGGACATCCTATAAGGTAGAAGGAGCCACCTCTCCAGTGAACTCAGGGGATATGACTGCTATAAGTCATCCAATGTGCCTAATTTTGCTTAAGTGAAGCTCTGTTGAGGATAATTCTGAAATGCTTTCAGCTAAGTGGATTAAACCATTCCATTTGTGGTCAAGTTTGAGCAGTAAACCTGCCCCAAATTGGTGGTTCAGAGTCTGAGAGTCTTCCTGATGAGTTTTAAACTGATCCAGAAATACACATGAGTATTTTTTTTCTTTTTGCAGTGCTGGCCATGGAACCCAGGGCCTCGAGCAAGCTAGGCAAGCACCTCACCGCTGAGCTCCACCCCAGCCCAGTGTTTTTATTCTTACAGGAGTCGTACAGTCCCAAAGATTTTAAATCTAAGATTAAAGCTTCTTGTCCTGTTATCCATTATAAATGTTTAATTTATGATGAATAAGAGTGGTGGTACATGCCTGTAATCCCAGTACTTGGGAGGCTGAGACAGGATCACAGGTTCAAGACCAGCAAAACTCTCAGCAACCTAGCAAGATCCCTGTTTCAAAACAAAAATTAAAAAGGGCTGGGGTGTAGCTCAGAGATAGAATACCTGTGGGTTCAATCTCCAATACTACAAAAAATAAAACTAATAAATAAATAAATTTAATTTATAATAAATAAGTGTGTTGCATGCCTGTAATCCCAGTACTTGGGAGGTTAAGACTGGAAGATCACAGGTTTGAGGCTAGCCTTAGGAACTTACCAAGGCCTTCAGCAACTTAGATCCTGTTTCAAAATAAAAAATAAAAAAGGGGGCATTGGGTATAGCTCAAAGGTAGAATGCCCCTGGGTTCAACTGAGGACCACAGTATATAAATAAATAAGCCTCACAGCTTAGCAAATCTCTCAACAACCTAGCAAGACCTTGTTTCAAAACAAAAAATAGCCAGGCGTGGTTGCGCACGCTTGTAATCCTAGTACTTGGGAGGCTGAGACAGGAAGATCACAGGTTCAGGACCAGCTCCAGCAACTTAGTGAGGCTCTCAGCAAGTTAGTGAGACCCTGTTTCCAAATAAAAAATGAAATAGGGTTGGAGGTGTAGCTAGGAGGTAGAATGCCCCTGGGTTCAATCTTCAGTACCAATAAATGATGATGATAGATGATAGATAGATAGATAGATAGATTATAGATAAATAGGCAGACTGGGGGTGTAGCTCAGAGGTAGAATGCCCAAGAAAAAAATTAATGTTTACAATCTACATATATATTATCTATTTGTTAATAGGGATAAAGAAAACACAGCTCTACAGACCAGAACAGTCTCTCTTTTTTTTTTTTTTGCAGTACCAGGGATTGAACCCAGGGCCATTCTACCTCCGAGCTACACCCCCAGTCCTATTTTTTTTCTTTATTTTGAAACAGGGTCTCACGAAGTTGCGGAGGGCCTCACTAAGTAGCTGAGTCTGGCCGCGAACCCGGATCTTCGGTCTCAGCCTCCCAAATACTGGGATTACAAGCATGCGCCACCACGCCCGGCTTCAGAACAGTCTCTTTTTTTTTTTTAATTTTTTTTTGTGGTACCGGGGATTGAACGCAGGGGCGGTCTACCTCCGCGCTACACCCCCGGCTCTATTTTTTTTTTTATACTTTATTTTGAAACCGGGTCTCACGAAGTTGCAGAGGGCCTCACTAAGTAGCTGAGGCTGGCCACGAACCCGGATCCTCCGGTCTCCACCTCCCAAAGTACTGGGATTACAAGTGTGAGCCACCACGCCCGGCCAGAACAGTCTCTTTAATTGGAGTGCAGCCTGGGAGGGGGAAC
>PVJS01063931.1:0-10365 GCA_004027185.1 Glis glis | reverse complement strand
CTCCCCTCTCTCTCTCTTCCTTCCCTTTTGTTTCTTTTGAAGGGTACTAAGGATTGATCCCAGGTTCTTGCTAGGTTGCTGAGGCTGTCCTCGAACCTACAATCCTCCTGTCTGAGCCTCCCAATTACTGGGATTACAGGACTGCACCACTACACCTGACTCTTTTCCATGCTTTCTATAATGCTCCAAAGTTATGTTATAATCGAATTTATATTTTTAATTTCCTATTTTAACTTTTGATAAATTTCTTACAAAAAGTGGAAAAATAATGTGGGGAGTTCTCATGTGTACTTCATCTGGATTTTCCAAATATTACCATCTTTATAACCGCAGAAAAATCATCTGACTTAAGCAATTATCATTGATCCAAAGCCTTTAGGAACATCTGGGATTATTCTAATTATAAGCAATTAACACTTGGGTTCAATAGTGTAATGGATAAGAGCAGATGCTCTCTCACCAGACAGACCTGGGTTCTAGTTCATCTTCTTTTACCAGCTAATTGTGTGATGTTTGGCAGTTCATGTAACCAATCTGAAATTCTATTTCCTACTTCAGAAAATAGAGACAAGCTGGGTGTGATGGCACACACTTGTAATCCCAGTCCTTGGGAGGCTGAGACAGGAGGATCGAAGTTCGTGGCCAGCCTCGGCTACTTAGTGAGGCCCTCTGCAACTTAGTGAGACCCTGTTTCAAAATAAAGAATAAAAAATAGGGCTGGGGGTGTAGGTCGGAGGTAGAATGCCCCTGGGTTCAATCCCTGGTACCGCAAAAAAAAAAAAAAGAAAATAGAACTTTAAAAACACTATGCCAAGCTATTAGAAAGATTAAATGAGATAATATACTGGACTCACTAGCACATAATAAAGACTCAGTAAATATGAAGTGTTATTTGGGTTACCACAACCCCCCTGTCTCAGCCTAGTCACTGGCATTGAGAGGCAGATCCTGTCCTGTATACGGGAAGACAACCACCACTGTTACTGTGTGGGGCTCTACTATTCACCTGCTCCACAAAGGCTTAGAGTCAAATTGACAGGGAAACAAGGTTTTATTAAAAACAAACTTTGAAGGAAGATAGAGAACAATATCCTATTTTATTTTATTTTTTGTGGTACTGGGGATTGAACCCAGGGGAGCTCTACCACCCCCAGACTTATTTTATTCTTATTTTGAAACAGGTTTCTCGAAGTTACCGCATGCTGGCCTCAAACCTGCAATCCTCTTATCTCAGCCTCTCAAAGACTGGGATTATAGTTGTGCACCACCACAATGGGATCACTGTCTTGTTTTAAATCTCCATCTTCAGAGAACTCAAAGGTAAGGGATGTTTTTATAAAAGAAGAGTTGGCAGATGGATAAAAGCAAAGAAATAGACATATGCAGATTTAGGTAGCCAGAGAACCTGTGGGTCTCTGCTTCCTTGGCTCCTCTTAGGCCAGGAGGGGCAGCCCTTTAGCCTTTACTCTCAGCATTAGGAAATATGGATGCATAAAAATACGTTATCAGGAAGTTGTCAGTTTTAGAGGGAGTCTGTTTCACTATTACATATCAAAGGCCACCTTTGTACCCTTGTCCACTGCCTATAACATAGGTGTAATGGGGCACCTTGCTTTGCAGTTCCAAGGTAGGTCCCTTCCATGAAGCCCTCATGGCTCTCCTCTCCCTGATTCCTAACACTTCTCTGTTCCAAGATGTCTCTGACCACCCTCTGTTTCAGAGAAAAGGAACACACATTTCCAATGTGACTATCCTCATGGGCTAGGTAGGTTTTTGTGGGAAGAGAAGTCGCTTCTCAGGGCACAAAAAGCTCCTTCAGGGCTAAGGAGCAGCTCCAATCTTCAAAAAGGGGGCGTACCAAGGAAGAGAGAAAAAAGATGGAGAGAGAAAAAGTGGGGGCAGGTGAGATGACAAGGTGTAGGAGATAGATGAGAGCATGAGAGCAACAGAACTGCACTGCATCAAGGGGTTTTTGAGCATTCTTGGTCATGACACTTAAAAATTATGATGTTCTGTTGCTGGGCATGGTTGTGTATGTCTGTAATTCCAATAATTGAGAGGCTGAGACAGCAGAAGTGCAGTTTTGAGACCAGTTTGGGCAACTTAGCAAGAATCTGTTTTGAAATAAAAAATAAAAAAGGACTGGGGGTGTAACTTAGAGTTAAAATGCCCATGGGTTCAATCCCCAGCTCCACAAAAAATATATGACGTCCTGAATGGTACGTAACATTGATGGTATTATGCCATCAACTCCTCTTTGGTTTGGACACTGTCCTTCTTTTTAGCTCTTGTGCAAATTAGCCTCTTCAATGAGGCCTCATAATTTAAAATTATGTTGCAAATATAATCAATCAAAATCTCCAGGTGCTGCTGGGAATTTTGATCATACGTGTTGCTGTGTAGTTAGAGCTTTCCCAGTGTTTCCATTTCACAATGATGTGTGTGTGTGTGTGTGTGTGTGTGTGTGTGTGTGTGTGTGTGTTACTGTGGATTGGACCAGGAGTGTTCTATCTCTGAGCTATACCCCCAGATCTATTCTATTTTTTATTTTGAAACAAGTTGCAGAGGGCCTCACTAAGTTGCCAAGAAAATAATTTGTTTTTAATCTAAAGTTAGATCTTCACCTTTAGTATGTCTGGTTGCTTTTAGTCTAGCATACCAAACTCAAGGTCATTTTGGTTTTTGATCATGTTATCTTAATATTGCTTTGCCATGTTTTGAGTCATCTGTAAATATGAGTTTATAACATAGGTCAATAGGGGGAAAGAATAGAAGATATGGGGAAGGAAACAGACTAAAGAGTGGTATGTGTATATATGTACATATAACTATAAATCTCACTATCATGTACAATTAT
Organism: Glis glis; assembly: GCA_004027185.1. Taxonomy (NCBI): domain Eukaryota; kingdom Metazoa; phylum Chordata; class Mammalia; order Rodentia; family Gliridae; genus Glis; species Glis glis. The sequence goes on along the minus strand of PVJS01063931.1, from coordinate 7,508 downwards.
AATGCATCAATAAAAATAAAAATAAAGGGAAGGAAGATGTATGCTCACTCTCTGGCTGTTAGGACTCAAAGTAGGAGTATAGACCCCAGATCAGGGAAGAAAAGATGAGGGTCAGAAAATAGTCTGAAGAGGGAAGCAAGCATAATTGTACTAGTTATTACTATAAATCCATGCCCTTTCCCAGCTCCCCTCTATCTACTCCAAAGGCATCTGTTAGAGAACGATCCAACACTGAGGTAGCTCTAACATTTTACCCAAAAACAACATTTTAGAATACATCCAGTATAATACTTCATATTCTCCAGGGAATACAAACACAAAATTCCTACCATTTCCATCTAAAGTTTCCCTCTTTGTTTTTCAAAGTTTCACCAGGAAAGCTGTGCCCCCCCCCCTTTGGTAATGGGGATTGAACCAAGGGAAATTCTGCCTCCAAACTGCATCCCCAACCTTTTTTATTTATTATTTTGAAACAGGGTCTCACTAAGTTACCACACGCTGACCTTGAACTTGTGATCCTTCTGACCCAGCCTCCCAAGTACTAGGATTATAGGTGTGTGCCACCACACCCATCCTGTGTTTCTTATTAAGTAGTATTTTCCCATCCTAGCTCACAGGAAGAGAATATTTTTGTACTGGATCTTGCCTCCTGGCTCTCACTGCTTAATGCATGTCTAACAAGTCCTGATTCTTTAATAATTCACCTGGCATTAACTATAGCTGTATTATACATGTAATAATAAGTTCTCTTATATCTTTAAAGTCACAACCAATTGAAACAGTAGAAACCTAAAAACAGGACCCACTAATACTGCAATAGAGACCTCACTGCAGCCTGGTTAGCAGGAAGAAATTTTTGTGCATGTGTGGTATTATGTGTGCTATATATGGAAATTGAACCCAGGGGCATTTTATCTTTGAATTACACCCCCAACCCTTTTTATTTTTTGTTTTGAAACAGGGTCTTGCTAGGTTGCTGCGAGTCTCGCTAAGTTGTTGAGGCTGGCCTTGAACCTGTGATCATCCTGTCTCAGCCTCCCAAGTACTGAGATTACAGGCATGCACCACCAAGAGCAGCCAACATGAAGATTTTTTAACAATACTTTTAATACAGTTACTTACCTGGCTTTGATAAACCCACTAACCATTTTAGCAACATTTTGCCATTCTACCACATAGTACATTATCAAATACTTTGAAATTTCTGTTTTAATAAATGTATACTTATTAGCCAAAATGTCATCCTCTTGGAGATAGTATTTTTTATAGTTGAACTCAGGTGCATTCTAAATTTTAGTTTTTTCTACAAGCTCACAAATCAGTTTTATATTCCAGTCTAATATTGTATTAGGGATAAAAGTCAAGCCTTAAAATGGCAAAACAATGGTAATATGAAATATTTACAACCTTGGTGTAATGGTTTGGGTTTAAAATGTCCCCTTAGCTCTCATGGAAACAGGGTAGTAATGTTGGAAGCAGGGCTTGGTTGCTAAAGAGGGGTCCTTGGGGTGTGGTCTTAGATATAATATAGCCTTCTTTATCCCCCTGCTCACTCTCTGCTTCTGGCCTTTGTGATGTGAGAGTGGAGCCTAGCGTCTCTCTGCTTCCTTCCGCCATGCCCTGAGCTCCGCAAACCCAGCTGAGATGGACTGAATCTTTAAATCTACAAAAACTGTGAGCAAATAAATCTTCCTTCTTCCAAATTGTGTGGTCAGTTGTTTTGGATTACAGCAGTGAGAATATTGACTGAGACAGTTGGTTTCTTTATTATTACTCTAATTTTCTCATTTCCCATGCACTTTAAGTCCAAGAGCAAACTGAAAAAAAAATCAAGCAAAAATGTGATGTGGTAAAACATAAATAGCATGAGTTCTAATCTTGGATTTGTCACAAGTGTCAGGCAACCTTTGGAAAGTTTCTTCATCTTGTTAGATGAGACTTTGAAAGAAATGTTACGGTTTGGGATGTTTCCATGGGTTCTTGTTCTTGGTTAGTTTAGAAAAATAGCTAGAACTGCTGTAAGCTTAAGCAGGGATTTTATTATTAGAGGTAGAAAAGGGGGACAGAGCAATGAAAGCACCACGTCAGAAAATGACGTGATGATGTCGGTCTTGGTGGCGCACGCTTGTAATCCCAGTACTTGGGAGGCTGAGACAGGAGGATTGCAAGTTCGCAGCCAGCCTCAGCTACTTAGTGAGGCCCTCCGCAACTTAGTGAGACCCTGTTTCAAAATAAAGAATAAAAAAAATAGGGCTGGGGGTGTAGCTCAGAGTTAGAATGCCCCTGGATTCAATCACCAGTACCACACACACAAAAAAAGAAAATGATGTGATGGAGTGCGTCACTGATGCTTTTGAACATGTAGTCTTTTATTATCTCGTTCCTCCTATCCTGCTAGCCAATAGTCTTCTTTTCCAACCAAAAAGCAGGTGCTGGCCCACTAGTTATTTCTGCTGTGTGAGCCTTTTTGTTAGCCTTCTTTGTTCATCCTCGCAAGGACAGACGGGTCTCACATCACTGACCAAAATGTGTCACTTAGTTAGCAAGGTCGGGGGCTGCATGGTAGAAGCCCACTTTGTTCTATGTTTATTTTTATTCTTAAAGTTTAAAGCCACGTCGGGTGTGGTGGCGCACGCTTATAATCCCAGTACTTTGGGAGGCGGAGACTGGAGGATCCGGGTTTGTGGCCAACCTCAGCTCTCTCTCTGTCTCTCCCTGTCTCTCTCTCTCTCTCTCTCTTTACCTAGTGAGGCCCTCCGCAACTTCGTGAGACCCGGTTTCAAAATAAAGTATAAAAAATAAGGCCGGGGGTGTAGCATGGAGGTAGAACGCCCCTGGGTTCAATCCCCGGTCCGCAAAAAAAAAGTTTAAAGCCTGCACTGTCCATCTGTGTCGTTGGTAAGTCTCAGCATCCCCTTATCTCTATCTGCTAGAAGTTACTTACTGTGTTGAAAGCTTGTTTTATAATAATGAAAAGAAAGACACGGGAATATAGCCTTTTAAAGTAGAGAGGTTTTAGGGCTATAACTATTTTGTTATTAATAATTAATATTGGTTTAATACAACTTGATTTTTCATCTTTTAACTTTAGTCTAAACTGTTGTGAGAGTCTGCATAATTCTTTTCTAAGTTCAGGTGTCTGCAAATTCAGCATTCAGTGTTGGGCCAGGCTAACAGCCAACTTTTAGCTGACCAAGGTCAACCTTGTCCGGAGCTCTTGGCTGACAGCTTGGAGACAGAGGAAGGGATTTTTTTGTTCTGCCTAAGTATGAAAGCGTGTTCTTATTAGCAATTAATACTTCCATTATTAGAAATCAATGCAGGCTCAATCCCCATCATAAATAGTGACTGGGTTATAGGTTTGTGTTTGTTTACTTAAAATGGTCACTTAAGTTGCCTGGGCATGTGTGTCGCTGCCATGTATCAGCTGCTCACTCAGTTGTCATGTCAATGCATGTGGAAGGAGGCTGCCTTTGACTAAGATACTTTCTGTAGTAATGGAATCTTGCTTTGTGTTTCACACCAAGTTAGCCTGTCTGTGAAGTCAAAAAAAGACTGCCTATTATCTGTGTGGATGTTTTCACCAGTCCTTGACATGCTATTATTCATTCATTGAGGCCACAGTATCCTGAACAGACACAGGACACAAAGATTAAGTTTCAGAGGGCTCACTGCATATATTAATTAGCTGCCTGGGCTTTTGGACACCCAGGAAATTGCATAGCTAGAAGATACACAGATTGGTTTCCATCTTGTTTGGCTTAGCTTGATATTAACTCTGTGATGGCCTTTGTCTTCAGAATATTATGTATTTATCATATGTGTTTGTATCCATCAGCATTCTTGCAGCTATAATATAAAAGATTGACCATGTAACTTGGAGAAAAGATTTATTTTCTTACAGTTTCAGGTTTAGTCCATGTGAGGCCAGGGACCGTGGATCTCGGGGCATGGCGACAGGAAGTGGAGAAAGTGTGCTCACATCAAGGAGGCCAAAAACAAGAGAGAGTGATCCAGGGAGGGGGAACTATATATATAATCTCCAAGGCTGCACCCCCAGGGACCACTTCCTCCAGCCTCATCCTACTGGCCTACTGGATACTACCCAGATAATCCATTATAATGGATTTATCCACTTCTGGGATTACGACCCTCATAACTCAATTATATCAACCCTGAATATTGACAAATGAGCTCTTTAGGGGACATTTTATATCTAACTATAACAGTGTTAAAAGAAGAAATCAAACCAATTGAATTTAATAGTTAATTTGAATAAAGAATGATTCATCAATTAGGTAGTGCTCAGAACCAGAAGAGGTTCAGAGATTTCATTCAGCAGTGTGAGCTATTAGGTTGAACATGGAAGCCAAATCAGGAAATTACCCGGTTGGCTCATGGTATTTAGGCAGGCTATGCTGAGGCATTTGTCTTACTTGGGCAGGGTGTGACCATTTAGCTGCATGTGATTGACTGAAACTCAACTATTACAAAATATACTCCTAAATTAAGTTTCAGTTTGGTTCACTATTTAGGAACTCAAAATGTGGAGACAGACTGAGGCTCATGGCCTTCTGTTTTTTAGCACATAGTTAAGTGGGTAGTTAGAGAGTTAGGACCTGGATTATAAGCAATTAAAATTCATTTGCTCTTGAAAGACACCTCTGACCGAAAGATGATTCCCCAAATCCCAAAACTGAATGACGTGTTAATATAGCCAGTCTTCTATTGTATGCTTTCAATTATCTCTATTAAACATAAGTTTTCTCATTAGAGATAGGCCTGTGTCATTAGATCTAAAATTAAGAGTTCTAAAGTCAAAGGTTAGATATACTATGGGCTAAGTTGTGGGTGACTAAATGTATAAGTTTCTGAAAAAGTTGCTCCAAAATGAATCAGAAATGATTTATTATCATCTCAAATTTGGAATCATTCATCACGCTATTTCCTCTTTCTTTATTATAGAAAGCCAAGCATTAAATGGATAATTATAAGCATGTGCTCATGACCAAGCCACCCCTTTACCAGGAATCTAAGCTAATTGCAGAATAATTGATTGAATACTACAGAGTATTGTTAAATAAGTAAAGTGGAATTATCCTGAGAACTATCTATTATGTTTTATCTCCCCATTTTAGAGAGTGAGGGGCTAATGGTAAGTCATTGTCTCTGAGACTGTTCCCTGAAACGTGGAAGAGCCATTTAGTCCTTGAAGCTTGATTTGTTCTTTTCTTCTTATTCTGCTACATAATTGAGCTCCCAGGTAAGGTCTAAGAAGGAAAGAAACTGAAGCTATCCTACATCAACTTCTTCAAGTTAGTGAAGATTGGAGGAAAAAGCAGATGTAAAAAAGCTGTATTCATTTGACTACACATGGGTGTTCTATCAAAATGGACACTAAATGTCTGGTGTACCTGTGGGCACTGTGAGGTCTCACCATGAGGTCTTCCCGGAGGAGACTGAGAACAAAGGGACCCAAGAAAAGATGCAAAAGAAAGAGAAACGCCCCCTGACCATTACCCTGCCCTGAGATGACCTGGTCACTAACCCACCAACCAGTGGCATACACAACTACTCCTGTACCCGCCCTCTTCTTTGCCCCATAAAAAGCCCCTAGTCTGTAAGGAAGAGGGCTTCTGACTCTCATGGATTCTCTTTCCCGGTCAGTCCCCTGTCCCAGGCTTTATCCCAACTAAAGCCTGTTCTGGTCTGCCAAGCCGTGTTTCCTTTGTGCCCATATTCCCCGACAGTGGTGACACATGCCTGTAGTCCCAGTACTTGGGAGACTAAGACAGGAGGATCACAGCTTCAAGGCCATTCTCAGCAACTTAATGAGACCCTCAGCAACTTAGTGAGACCCTGCAAATAAATACATACATACATGTATATATACATACATAGATAAATAAAAGAGGGCTGTGAGTGTACCTCAGAGGTAGAACACCCCTGGGTTCAACTCCCAGTACCAGAAAGAAAAAGAACTCTAAAAGACAGATTCTTCTTGAGGGTAAAAGACAACTCCAAGTTATGTCTAGCCCTACCACCTGGGGTTTTGTAAACATCTTTTCCAGGAGCAAGCCAAGGATGGGTGGTACAGCTAATAATCTTGTCCATACTAGTTCATTTCCAAAAATAAATATCCCTTAAACTTTGGGTTAGTGCTATGAGATGATGGATAGAGCATGGGCTATTGCTCCAGAAAGACGGAAGCTATAGACCTCGCTCGGTCAATTAAAATACAGTTGAGTTCAGGGAAGTTACTCAATTTTATCATCTGTAAAATGGGAATTATGTTACCTACTATATAGCATTGTTATGAGGATTAAACACGATCATGTAGGGAAAGTTACTGGAATATAGTAGACAAATAACAAATACCAGTTTCCTTCTTCTTCTTGGCCCTCTATAGGTTAAAATAATGCTGAGAGTTCAAGTATTGTGATTGGATGTGGCAAATAAATTTGATTATCACATAGTTATACTGGTATTATGAAGATTTGAGAATATAAAATTAGTTAATATTATTAATAAGTCTATATTCACTGGTTAATGGAGGAATTTATAGTCCAGATGTAGGACTTACTTAGAATGAGGCTAACTGAGCATTTCTGTTTAACTGATAATCCACAAACATCTACATTTAAGATACTCTGTCATACACAAAGATACATCTAAATTGACTTAGCAACTTCTGCATCCAGCATGTTGGTTAGGGCAAAAGTCGCAACAAAATACATCTCTAAGGAAAAATAGTGTATTCCTCTAAACATTTCATTACAACCACTTTGTTTTTTGTCTGTCATCCACTGGTTGTTCTAGACCCTTTCTTGCCAAGAACTTAATTTTATCCTGCAGATTTCCCAAGCATGTATTCACACATGCTTACAAAGATAGATGTACGAAAGTATTTGTTGCAGTATTTTTGTAATAAAAATGCTAAATAAAGCCTAAATGACTATAAAAATGAATTATTTAAATTAATGAAATGTTATACAGTATAAAATAATGAAATAAATCTTTATAGAATATGGAATAAGTTTTATAACTTAGGTGAAAAGGTGGAAGGGAAAAATCATGTCAACAATGCTGTTATCTGTGACCATAAAAAGGATCTTATACACATACTCACATATGCAGTTGCATGAACATAGTATGTATGCTTCTCAAAGTGCCCATAAGAAATTGGTTACAATGGTTGTCTCTAGGGAGGGAAACTGGGAGAACTGGGTTTCAGGGTTGAGATAGAGAATCATTTTCCCTAAATATCCTTTTATGTTATTTAGTTTATTTTAGTCATGTACATGAATTACTTCTTCACAATAAAATTTGAAATGGTTATTTATTTTTCTTCAGTTAAAAGATAACACACGTTCATTGTAGGAAATGTAAATTCCCAGGCTTCTCTCATGTATTTTTTTAATTTTTATTTTTTGGTCTCCATCCTTTTGGCTTTCCTGAATTTTATTTCTTCATTGTTTGAGAGAAAGCTCTTTTTTTTTTTTTTGCAG
>PVJS01063930.1:0-10365 GCA_004027185.1 Glis glis | reverse complement strand
CCGACAGCCCTCTCCTTGGGGACGGAGGTACCTGAGCGGCCACAGTCAGAACAGGACACCAGCTCCTCAGGCTGTCCCGTCTTCTTGTTGATCTTTGAGTCCCCCAGGCAGAAGTCGCAGTAGTTGTTGGGCAGGGCCAATCCATCAGGACCCTTCTTGGCTACAAGGAGAAAGAGGAGAGTTTGATGATGCTCTTGGGTCCCTGTGCCACTCAACGTCCCTGCTTTCCCACCTGGCACCTCAGCTTACACTTCTGTTCCTCGGACCTCTGGGAGACAGGGGTGGGTGGCTGGGAGTCTTCCTTGTCCTCGCCCTCCTCCTCAGCCAGGTGGGAGTGGGCATAGTGGTAACTGAGGCCGGGGCGGTTCTTGTAACGTTTTCCACAAACTGAGTGGGGAGGAGATTGCAGAGAAAGGTGTTAGGATACAAGCTCGCCACATCCCCACCCCTAGGGCAACCACCCCCGCCCGGTAGCTCTATTCTGGGACAAGCCTCAGTGATGGCCCCCTCCCCTCAGCCAGGAACACCAGGTCCAGGGGCTCGCCAGCTTCTGGGACTCTCCTCCCTCACTAAACTCCAACCCCACGGTCACTACTACTTTTCTGTGTTGGCTTTTGGGGGGGGGGCTCAGCCTTGTTGCATCGCTACTTGCACTGGGAAGAGGGACAGCCTGGTGAGCTCCAAGTCAGGAAAGGTAAGGAAAGTTCTAGATCTTGCATTATGGCAAGAAGGGGAAAGGTAAGGAAGAGCCTGCAAACTCTTTCACTTCTCAGTAAACGTGGGAGGCTCAAGCTACCCCATATATACCATGGAACCCATCCCGGCTGAATGGACAGAGGACTGAGGGTGGGTCTGTTGGGGACAACATACCAAATGAGCCAGCCCAAAAGAAATGCAAATACACTCCTGCATCAGTGCCCTGCCCAGGCCCTGCCAACCAGCAAGGAAAGCAGAGCCCCACAAGGCATCTTATAATCCTGACACCAAGAAAGGTAAGGGGCCAGCAGGGAGGATTGAGGACAATGGAAGGAGGAGGTGGGGGGACAATGACCACCGAGTGCCTGTTGGGGAAGGGGAAACAGATGGATCTGTTTGTAATGGGTTCCTCAAATGCCTTTGGAACCACCCCATGCACTAGAGGGAGCAGCCCTAGAAGTGAGTTTGTGGGGGACAAGCAGTGGTAAAGACAGTTCCTGGGACTTTGAGTGGAGTGCGACTGCAGTTCCACAGCTCCTACCCCATGCCATTCCAGACATTTCCAAACTAGCATCACAGGAGATGAGAAAGGCAGGAGGAACATGGGAGGAGGGAAAAAGGGATAGGAAAACCAAAAGTCTGAAAAGTTGAGAGAGCTACCTCTCTGGGGCGCTTTCGAGGTATGCTTTTGTTTGAAACTATCTGAAAGACAGAAAGAAAAGTCATGAGAAGGAGGCCTTGATAACTTGAGACGGGGTGGCGGCAGCAGCAGGAGAGCGGAGCAAGCAAGAGAGAACCCCAGCAGCAATGGTGCTCCAGGGTGGAGGCACGGAAGTAGGGCAAGCCAAAGTGAAGGGAAAGAGAACAGACACAGAAACCTGAGGGCCAGGCCCCTGCACACCCTGGCTTGATGGGCCAGTAGACCTGGCTGTTGCCCACTGAGAGGCCAACCCTGCCTGCTGGGAGCAGTCCACCCCACTCCCCCAACCCAGGAGACAACAGAAATCTCTCCCAGAGCATGCAGGTCCCATCCCTCATGGAGCAGAGGCCCAGGCCAACCCGAGGTCTAAGGGGGAACCAGTCTGCAGGAAGGTTGAGAACCCAGGCTTGTTTTACCACTCAGGGCAAGAACACAACCCTCCCTCCTCTCACATCCAGAGCAGGAGCTGGGTCCAAGGCAAGGACTTCCCACCCGTTCCTGAGGGACTCACTGTCACAGGCATAGGGCTTGTCCCGGTCCTCCAGGATGGAAGCGTCCAGCTTCTTCCGGGCACTGCCCACACCCTTACCCTGCCACGAGGAGCAAAACAAAAACTACTAAGGTGTCTGGGCTGGAGGAGTTAAACTTTCCCCAGAGTGGCTGCTAATCTCATCTGAGAGGGAGAAAGGCTACTACAGGAAATAAACCCCAGGCCTCCCTGCCCCATGCTGCAGGCAGCACACTGCCCCTCACCTTGGATTTCCCCTTGCCCCGGCGCTTGGGAGTGTCTTCTTCATAGTCCTCATCATCGAGGTCATCCAGGAAGTCATCTGGTTCTAGGATCCGCTGCAGATAGAAGGATTAGAATGAGCAGAAATAGTGTGCATCCCAAAGCTCCCTTGCCATGGGACTGGCCAAGGCCTTGCCCAGAACCTCCTCTGGGACCTGGCCCCACCCACGCCAGCTTCATTCCTTACCCTACAATCCCATTCCTGCCCCCTCCAATGCTTTCCTTCTTCTGTACCTCTTCATGTCATTCCCTCTATTTTTTTTTTTTCAGTACTGGGGATTGAACCCAGGAGCATTCTACCTCCGAGCTACACTCCCAGCCCCACTTTTTATTCTTTATTTTGAAACAGGGTCTCACTAAGTTGCAGAGGGCCTCACTAAGTAGCTGAGGCTGGCCATGAACCTGCGATCCTCCTGTCCCAGCCTCTCAAATACTGGGATTATAAGTGTGCACCAACACATTTGGCTGAATTCCCTTTATTTCTTTTTTTTGCGGTACCAGGGACTGAACCCAGGGACATTCTACCTCCGCGCTACACCCCTGGCCCTATTTTTTATACTTTATTTTGAAACCAGGTCTCACGAAGTTGCAGAGGGCCTCACTAAGTAGAGACAGAGAGAGAGAGAGAGAGAGAGAGAGCTGAGGCTGGCCGCGAACTCTGATCCTCCTGTCTCTACCTCCCAAAGTACTGGGATTACAAGCGTGCACCACCACGCCTGGCAATTCCCTTTATTTCTAAATTTAGTGTTAGCTTCCCAGGTGGTAGGGACCAGCTCTGTTTTACCTATGTAACCCTAGACACCAAAAACCTTTGTGACAAAAACTTTGGTGCAAAAGAGGATGAATGAGTGAGAGCCCATACGTAGAAGGAAAGGAACAGGAAAGACTAGATGGCAGCAGAGAAGACAGCCAGCCCGGGAACAGGACTGCAGGGCTGCCTGATCTTCTGCTTTGTTTGTTTACAGTACTGGGGGTGGAATCCAGGGCCTTGTGGATGCTAGGCAAGCGCTCTTCCACCCATCTGCTTCAGTTCGGCTAACTGGGTGGTCCCCCATGAAAAGAAGTCTGATCATTAAAGCTCCCCCGGCCACAGGGATAATCTCGTACCTTTCGGGCTCGACTGTTGGTCACAGGAAACTCGCCCAGGCTGTCATCATCAACTCGGGGATCTGGGGCGCCTCGCTTCTCCAGGGGGTCGGTGCGCAACAGAGCCTCTAAACTGCTGCCATCCTGAGAGATGAGCCCCTCCTTCTTTAGGGTCTGGTCTGTGTCTACAACATGGTTAGGATGAAGCAAAGCTCAGAAGGGCTGAAGCTCTGAGTCTACATAGTGCCAGGGCCAATAAAAGGTTACCCATGGCCTTCTGTTGTCTGGCTGCCCAGAACCAAGATAGCCTGGTTCACTTGGCACTGCAACTTAGCTGTTTACCTATCTCCCCTGCTAGACTGAGTTGTTTTTTTTTTTTTTGCAGAACTAGGGATTGGACCCAGGGGCATTCTACCTCTGATGTACACCCCCAACCCTATTTTTTATTCTTTATTTTGAAACAGGGTCTCACTAAGTTGCGGAGGACCTTACTAAGTAGCTGAGGCTGGCTGCAAAACCTGGATCCTCCGGTCTCAGCCTCCCAAGTACTGGGATTACAAGCTTGCACCACCACGACTGGCTACACTGAGTTCTTTGAAGAAGGAATCATAGTTAATTCATTTTAGTGTCTTCAGGATCTAGCACAGGGCCTGGTAGTAAGAGCTGATTAGCAGGCTCTTGGCATGCAGCAGGCCATGCCCCTGCTCAGCTCAGGTAAGGGTGTTCCTTACCTGGTTTGATAGATGGGAAAGAAAGCCGAGGATCCTCAGGTGGGTGGGCTCGCCGCTTTTTCCGCCAGCGCCGGGCAGGGTAGGAATACAATTGTCCAGAGGCCAATCCTGTGGAAGGAAGAAAGAGAAGTCAAACCCTAATCTAGTCCTAGAAAATAGTACCAAACACTTTCTAGAAGAGAAGGCTCCCTTAAGTTCCAGATTTCAGAGCAGAGGAGGAATACTGACAGTGAGAGCCTGGGGGTGGGGCAGGATAGTTTGTGGAAAGGTAGTTGTAAACTTAGGGACAATGACTAACACTTTGCTTTCCAGAAGCCCAAGAACGGTCTTAGTAGGGCAGAAAGCAAAGGAGCTAGTATGAACCTACCTACCTGTTTCATCTTCCCGGGTTTCTTCTTTTTTCTTTTTTTTTTTTCAATGATGCTGGGGATTGAACCCAGGGGCATTCTACCTCCAAGCTACACCCCCAGCCCTATTTTATTTTTTATTTAGAAACAAAGTCTTGCTAAGTTGCTGAGGCTGGCTTCAAACCTTTGATCCTCCTGTTTCAGCCTCCCAAGTACTAGGATTATAGGTGTGTGCCACCATACCCAGCTCTCCTGGGTTACTGAGCTTAGGAAGACCATATTCACCCACAGGTGGGAGCAAGAGGGAACCCTCTCAACTACCCCATCACCTAAGAGGAGGAAGCGTCTTCCTCCTTGTTATTTTTTTTGCGGTACTGGGGATTGAACCCAGGGGCATTCTACCTCCGAGTTATATCCCCAGCCCTATTTTTTACTCTTTATTTTGAAAGAGGTTCTCACTAAGTTGTGGAGGGCCTAAGTAGCTGAAGCTGGTCACAAACCTGCAATCCTCCTGTCTCAGCCTCCCAAGTCCTGAGATTATAAGGATGTGCCACCACGCCCGGCTCTTCCTCCTTGCATTTCTGAGTCCCCTTCCCTAAGTTTGCAACCTCACCTGGACCCCGGTGTCGCTTTTCCATCCAAATGTAACAGTTGCTCTGGGCCACTCCAGTTTGTGAGTCCAAGAAAGGCAGGCGCACACTGCGCTCGGCACAGAGGCGGGCGTTGTAATTGTGGCACTGCTCCATGGCATCTTTGTAGTACTGCTCCCCAAGGCTGTATGAAAGATAAAAAGCAAGTGTGTGGGGTGCCGAGCTAGACCTCTTTCCTGCCAACTGCTTCTCTAGAAGGCTCAGGGGACTGGGAAGCTATTTGTTTGGTTCTATTTGCCTCCATTTCTGCCTCATGGGACACCAAGCCCCTTCACTAAGCCATCATGAGGAAAGGCACTTTACAAATAAATTACCATCAGGAACACATGATTTCATCAAGTGTCTAACCAGACTTAAGTCTTAACCCACAAAGAGTAGAAGAGGGGGTGGAGGGTATAGAGTACTTGCTTTGGGTTCAAGCCCCAGGATAGCAAAAAAAAAAAAAAAAGGGAAAAGGGGTGAAATGAACCCTCATTCTGTGCTTCTCTCTGCATCTAGCCCTGTGCTAGTTAAGAAGTTACTTTGTTTCTTCTTTTTTTGTGGTACTGGGGATTGAACCCAGGGGCATTCTACCTTGAGCTACACCCCCAGCCCTGTCTCAGCCTCCTAAGTACTGGAATTACAGGGATATGCCACCATGCCCAGCAAGATGTTACTTCTCTTTACCCTCACAACTCTGAGCAGCATATGTTAGCCCCTTTTCACAAAAGGGGGAAAGGATCTAATGAACTTATCACTTTTACCAAGCTACTATAGATCCATCCCATGTAATGCTATTTAGCCATTAAAAAAGGAAGCTCTTTAAGTACTGTTATCAGTTTTGAAGATAACTAGGAAAAAAGCATTTATAGTGCTGAGAGGAGTCACTGGATGCTACCATATGTATAACCAAGAGGTGGATAAGAACCCATAGGCCTCTAGGGTGAGCAACACCTAAAGTTCCTGGAAGCTTCTATGGAGCATCACTACTGACAGGAAACCTGTTTAAGGCCCCACTAGGCCTTCCGTATTCTTAGACAATCAACTTTTACAGAGAAGAATGTTCTTGGATTCAAATAATTCAATTTGAAACCTGAAGCAAAGGTAAACCCTTAAGTGCTTTAAAAAGATGGAAAACAGCCGGGCATGGTGGCACATGCCTGTAATCCCAGTACTTGGGAAGCTGAGAACGGAAGATTCAGGTTTGAGGCCAGCCTCAGCTACTTAAGGTGAGGCCCTCCGCAACTTAGTGAGACCCTGTTTCAAAATAATAAAAAATAGGGCTGGGGGTGTAGCTTGGAGGTAGAATGCCCCTGGGTTCAATCCCCAGTACTGCAAAAAAAAAAAAAAAAAGATGGAAAACAGTGCCAGGAGTTAAGTGGTTCCAAGAAGCATGTAGAATGAACCAATCTTGTTCTCATCCTTCAGCACTTTGGTAATGGAGGTTGAACTTAGTGTGACAATTCATATTTCTATTTAATCAGTCTTCCAGGGCCTCCCACATGCTTGGCACATGCTCTACCACTATGCTACACCCCAGCCCCCAATTCAATCAATCTTATAAGGAATAAACTGAGGACAGAGGTGATTTCTTTCCTACAGTATTCCCATTACCCATGAAGATGTTGGGAATACACCAGGCTGGACTTGGGAGTAAAAAGTCATGGTTTGGTTCAAGTCACCACATGAATGTGGACATTTAGTCAACCCATGTAGACCTCTATTTCTCTTCTATATATTGGGGAGGTTGGACTAGACAAGCTCTGACATATCAGGATTCTGAGGGAGAGGGAGAGGGCATGAAAAGCTGGCAGGAGTAAGCCGCTGTCACTTATGGTCATAACTTGAGATACACCAACAATCCCTGCTCTGGAATCTGAGGGGACTGTCACCAAGCAGAAACAATAGACCACTGCATGGCTTAGCATGTTGCCAGCAAGTGAAAAAGACACACCACACACAGAGTCAGCAACACCAGAAGTACAGCCTGGCTTGACTCAAAGTGCTATAATGACTGTAATTTGAGGTAGGCATGAATCTTGTGTTGGAGCATAGGGTGGGGAAGGAAAAAGGCTCATGTTTGCTTGCCTTTAGGAGGCAGCCATGTCCTCACCACACAGGAAAATTGGATAAACAAGGCTGAGTGCAGCAGCTCCTTTGTTTCTGCTGATGGGAATTGATACTGACACTGGAAGTCAAACGGAAGAAGGGCTAGACAGGCTGAAGGCTGCAGAGTCAGAGCAAGGAGGCTGGAAGTGGTTTGAGGGAATGGAGGAAAGCTGTTCCACAAAGCGCTTGCAATTTAGGTGGGATTTCAGAAGGTGGGGCAAGTGGTCTTGTGAGTAAGATGTCTGGGAATGAATCACTTAAGTGTGTGTGTGAGAGAGAGAGAGGATCTGATGAGAGAGAAAAAAAGAGTGAGAATTTTTATGAACTTAAGCCTCCTGTAGCAAGAAATTTCAAGCTAACATTATTCTCTAGATTTTACCTAACTCAGAAAGTTTACAAACTATTTAGCAGCCAGTTATTTTAACTAATATCTTACCTTTTTAAAACCCCTTAAAGACTGTTTCGATTCTGACATCACTTTTGGAAGGGACAAAGGATTTACAAATAGGAAAATTCCTCTCTCAGAACAAGATGAAAGTCAGAAAAGATGAGCTAGTAGTAGTCCTGACTCCAATGCAGAACTACAACGCTCAGAAAACTAGGTACACTATAATCAAGTGAAGTGCCAGAAAAGCATCTCTTTCCAGGTCGAGAATGGCACAAGAATAAAAGCCCTTTCTTAAAGAGAAAGTCCTGTGGGGAAATTAATTATGGTCCACAGTCCTCTGTAACTAGAACTGATTAAGAGAAAGCTGGTTTCTCATCACTCATACTCAGGAATCAGTGGCTGGTAACCCTCACAATCTCTACAGCTCTTTAAGGAAAAATAAGAAGTCATGCTCTATTTAAATGGACAGCCTGTCATGTATAACACTTTGTGAAAAGCTTGGCAACCCATTTTCTTGAAGAAAGTCTTTCAATATGAAGAACCTCATTACATATAACTCTCAAACCCTAGAAGCTTTGATCCTCTTTTGACAATTATGAAACCTGTGTAAAACCTCCCCTTACAATGAGATGGGAGAAGTCAACAAAGAGAAAGGCAGGGAAACAAAGAAAGAACATCTGAGTCAGGAAGGATAACTATAAATATGGTAGATCAACAGCGTCATTTCTAAATTGAGGAAAATGTCAGCCTGAAGAGAGAGCTGGGGAAACTGGAGTGGGCAGATCAGAGAGAAAGATAATAGCTTTGGGAGGAGGGGTGGCTGAAATAGGCAGGATAGAGCAAAAGCAAGTTAAGAAGGAAAAAAAAAGCCACAAGAGGAGGAAAAAGCACTTAGCTTAATGGAAGTGGGAAAGCATTCTAGAAGAAAAGGGCTGGGGGGGGCAACTTAACCTTAAAAAATGGTTCTTAGGAAGAGTGTGCTCAGTCCAGGACAAAGACAGATGAGAAGCTGTGAGACCCTTAGAATAGGCCCCAAACCTTTACCCTGTATTCCAGTCAAAATGCTAGACACCTCTGAATTTTCCTACCCTTGCATCAAGCTCAATATAGCCATTATAAAAAGCTCGTTCTACTTGCCCACGAGGCACTAACCAACCAGTCCATTTCAAAACTCATTCAGGTTCTTCTTCAGGGAGATAGGAGGCTGGAATACACCAAAGTCCCCAAACATCTTTAATTTACAGGAAGCAGCTAACGGGCCAGTCTCCGTGTTCCAAACAACCATTAACTTTTAACTTTGCTCGAAATCTGACAGCACGACGGCATCTACAGTACGGAGAGTGCCCACCGCGAGGCCCTGGCAGGCTATTAAGACGTCCCGGACTGCTTCGGTCCCGTTCCGGGCTTTTGATGGCGCAAAGGCCCACTCCCCTGAAGTTCCTTCCCTCCCGTACGAGCTCCTCGAACGGTTCCTCCCAAGAATATTTTTAATCTTGGGTACCTGCTGTCCAATACCCGCCCCCAAACGTCACGGCGCTGTTTAGCACAAAACAGCCCCGCAGCGCTAAACCCCGCAGGGGCCGCCGAGAGGGAGGCCGGGCGGCGGGCGGCGGGCGGCGGGCGGCGGGCGGCGGGCGGCGGGCGGCGGGCGGCGCGGCGGGGACCCCGGGGCCGCCCGGCCTGGCCCGGCTCCTCGGGACCGGGGCGTCGCGCGAGAGCAGCGGCCGGTGAGTCCCCCGCACGCAGCCAGGCGCCGCGCTCCGGACACCGTAAGCCCCGAGCCGCGCGCTCGCCGCTCAGCCCCCGGGAGGCGGTCGGTCCCGGGCTCCGAGTGCCCCACTCAGGGCCTCCACAAGTTTCCAAAAGAAGCGCAACGTCTTCCCGGGGTCCCCCGTTGCCCTCCCCACTAGGAGTCGCAACATGGCCTTCCCGGGCAGGTTCCTCTCTCCGCCTCGTCTCTTCTCGCACCGCCCCCTACTCCCGGGCCCCTTACAGGACCTCCCGGCCTAGGGGCGAAAGAAACGACCACTCACAGCTTCACTACATTCTCCACCACAGCCGCCATCTTCCCCGCTCCTCTCCCTCAGGCCGGGAGGCCCCGGAGCCCGCAGCGCGCAGGCGCCGGGACCGCACGGAGCACCGGTTTCCTCGTCCTTCTGCGCAGGCGCAACCCGGGGACACACGCGCGCGCGCACGAGAGCTAGAGGGGGAGGACGCGCTTCGCGTTTGTCTGCGGAGGCCGAGAATGAAAAGCGGGAGGGAGCCCAGGGGGGCACGACGCGCAGGCGCGACCGGAGATGGGCGCGCGCCCGCGGCTCAGCTGCAGCCCCGCCTCCTCCACTTAAAGGGACCGGAGGAGGGAGGGAGGGTCAGGTCTGGTACAGACATTAAAAAGGCGAAAGGTTGGTGAAAGCTGGGGCGCCAGGAGATGGGCGACATGGAGCGCGACGGAGCGCGACTCTTTGTCCTTCCTCACAGGTGGAGGGGCTAAAGGTAAGAGTGGTCACCAGTCCACCGTGCTCCCAAACATGTGCCCATTCTATTTATTTTGTGGTACTGGGGATTGAACCCAGTCCCTCGCGCATGGTTGTTGGCGAGCGCTCTACCACTGAACTACAACTCCCGGTCCTTTTTATTTTTTATTTTGAGACAGGAGTCTCTAAATTGCCGAGGCTGGCCTCGAACTTTTGATCCTCTTACCTCAGCCTCCCAAATCACTGGGATTATAATTATGCACCACCGTGCCCAACAGCGATAAATTTTCTTTTTTTCCTGTACTGGGGATCCAACTCAGGGATTCATGCATGCCAGGCAATCGCATGTGCCCAATTTAGAGAGGGAAAGGTGAATGCAGGGAAGGTGAACTAGGTAGGTCTTTGGCCTGACCAT